>VUQK01010952.1:56425-95350 GCA_015106715.1 Bujurquina vittata | reverse complement strand
CATCGCCCCGTTTCCTCATTTTATGAGCAGGAAAACGTTGACCACATCCTCCCCATCATAACCCAGCCTTATGACTTCAAAAAGAACAAATCAATCATCCCTGAGTGGCAGGAACAGATCATCTTCAATGAACGTTTTGGCTACTTTGTTCAACATGGCGAAGGCCCTAGAGTCATACTGTTCTTTGAAGTAAGAGATATTTCATTAACAGTTACTGAACCATATTCTAACGTGCAGAAATAATTGTTTTTCTTGAAATGTTTCAAAAAGATCCTTGATTTTGTGACTATGGAAGAAGCAAGAGCCAACATTGATGTAGACAAGCATGAGCGAGGTTTCCGAAAGATTGCCTGGGGATTTCTTAAGGTAATGTCTTTAGCTTGCTCTTTTAGAAAGAAAAAATCAGTCTGATAGTGTTTTAATTGCTGTTTCTCTCCATTCTGTAGCTTGTTGGTGCAAATGGGGTGCTGAATATTGACAGTAAGCTTCGTCTCCAGCTCTTTTGCCCCCCACATCGGGCAAAGAGACAGTCTAAAACAGTTGAGGTGGTTGAATGGTGGAGGAAGTACCCAAGAACCAAATATGCATCTACCCTTTATGTTACTGTAAACGGCATTAAACTCCCTGAGCATGTAAGTTAACTGTCACTGTCTAGTTGTTGGAAGTTGAATAAGTTTGTATTTGCATATGTTTCTACTGTCATGTGGCTCAAAACAAGTGCTTGACGAGCTGTGTATTAGTCACAATGTGGATAATACAATTTTAGATATTGTGGAGTAAAGATAAAGTCAAGCTGCTTGTGGATTCAAGAGTATGTTGTAGTTGGGCTGGTTTTGTTCTTCAGGTGGACCCTAGTATTCGGTCTATGATGGCACTCCAGGAGGAGAGAGGTAGCACCTCCTACAGTGATCTGCAGAATGAGGTCACCAAGAGAAGCTTGACACAACCTCTAGACAGCAAACCTCCAGTCTTGAGATGGAGTAGGCTGCCTGGTCAGGTCAGTAGAAGGGTTTAAACTGCTCTGATCAAGAGTATTTACAAAAAAAACAAAACAAAACAAAACAAAAAAAAAATATATATATATATACACACACATATATATATATATATATATATATATATATATATATATATAGCCTGTACTCACAATAAATGGGTCAGTGCAGTAGCAAAGAGTGGCTGCATTAACCAAGCAGTTCAACGCCTAAAGAGAGTTCTACTGTTGCAGATCTGTCGGATTCCCAACAAGCGCATGTTGGCTTTTCGTGGTGGGCAGATGGGATGTTTCACAGTGCTCTTTTCTCACACTGGAACCATACTGGCTGCTGCTTGTGCTGACAAAGATGCGTTCCCTGTTGTAGGTAGGTTACACCTCATTGGTGTAAAAGTCCCCCTCCTGATGCTTTGTTGGGTTCCCGCCAGAATATTGTTGTGCTGTTTATATGCTGTGAACACCTCTTTGATGACTTCTGGATTCTCCCATGTCTAACCACATAAAAAAAGCAGGGAAAAAATAACATGTTGTTCTTGTTTCAGTGTATGAGATTCCTTCTGGCAAGGTTTTGGGTGCCTTCAATGGTCATCTCAAAATAGTGTACGATCTCTGCTGGTCCAGAGATGATGGTAGTCTTTTGTCTGCCTCCTCTGATGGAACTGTCAGGTAGGTTCCTCTTTGTACCACATAAGATGAACTAGACAAACATCCTTTTTCTTCCTGAGCTCTTATGCTACAGTCAGTTACAGACAGCATACTAACACAAAGTTAGCAAAGAATGGTTTTAAAGGTGAGTGCATGCCAACCCCAGCCCAGCAGTCAGACCCTGTACTTCCACAGGTAGCAGAGGCAGTGATGAGCAGTCAGGCTTGCAGCGCAGTAGCCTAACCTCCATTTCTGCCTGAGGAGGTTTCTACAGTAGCATCAGTGTGACGATTGCTTTGAAGGCCCTTTGGGCTGGTTTTCAACTTTGCTATGTTTTGTCGGTTTTATGTTCAAATGTAAAAACTAACAGGAAAATTATATGTGTGTCCTCATTAGGATGGGTTTTGTGGTTGGTGTGAGGAACTGTAGCCTAAAGTTTATATTGTTACTTGGTAATTATGCGACAATGCATTTCTGGTTATTCTATGGAAGTAGTGCAAAAGATTCAAAGCTTTATTGTCATATGCACAGTGTAGAAACATTGTTTCCCTGTACAATGAAATTCTTACTTTGCTGCCCACACCGGATGTTACAATACCAAAATAGATAGATAAATAAAATTAGCATGCAGTAAAAATAAAATAAAAATAAATATATATAACTCTTGAGGAATAGGTTATGTACGTTGTGCATACAGGTAATGCAATGTAACAAGTAGTGTAATGAATTACTTTGAAGAAAAGTAATCAGTAAATTTCATACATTATTTTTGTTTGAGTAATGACCCCAACACTGCTGGTTAACAAACACGTTTTTCGTTATATCAAATAATTTTTGCATTTTTATGTTGTCTCCCTCAGAGAGTGGAATGTAGAGAGGCTTCAAGCAACAGCCCAGAAGGTGCTCCCTCATCCATCATTTGTGTACTGTGCTCGGTACCATCCCACAGCCCAGAGCCTGGTGATAACTGGGGGCTATGACGGTCTGATACGAGTGTGGAAACTTGATGTAGGTGATGTGAATGGCCAGCTGCTGCAGGAGTTTGAGGGTCACAGCAGTTTCATTAACACAGTTTGCTTCGACTCTGAAGGTATTTATTTTTGCTGCGCTTTTGCTAATCACGTCTTTATTTTAAATAAAATTGTGGTACTTTGTGTACCGAGTGTGAGGCTTGTACACCTGCTGTTATAGCTGATGTTTTCATTGTAAATAGGGAGGAGAATGTTTTCGGGAGACAGCACGGGCCTCATCATTGTGTGGAAAACCTCAGCAAATGATGGCAGGCAGCGGCGGCAGCCATGTCATCACTGGTGTATAGAGAGGGTACAATAGTTGATATTATTCATTCTATGCTATAGATTGTCAAATGTTAGTTTATGGTCATTTTAAAATCCCACATTTTCTATTGGCAGAAAGTTGATGAGAGTGACCTTAATGGTATCCCCATCAACCTGCTGCAGCTCCATCCGAATGGGCGGTGCCTGCTCATACATGCCAAAGACAGTGTACTGAGGATGATGGATTTGAGAATGTAAGTCAAAACTAGTACTGTGAAATTGTAGGAAATAGAAATATGATGAAGCAAAGACAAATATTATCTATTATACCTATATGATGATTATTATATTAACCATATGTTTGGAAATGTGATCGGGCTTTTCCTCTTTAAGTCTGGCTGTAAAGAAGTATACTGGAGCCATTAACTACAGAGAGAGGATTTACAGCACTTTCACACCATGTGGGAACTTCATCTTTTCTGGTAGTGAGGATGGGATGGCGTATGTCTGGAATACTGATACAGGTGAGGATCATGTTTTCTGTAATAAATAAACTAGTTGGTATTGAACGTTTTTTACGGTACTCTGCATAATTGCTCCTACTGTTTCTTTTCCCAGGTGATCAAGTTGCAGTATACTCTGAGCTTTGCTACCCCACTGCTCTCCATGGCGTGTCATTTCACCCTCACGAGAACATGGTCGCGTTCTGTGCCTTTGGTCAGAGCCAGCCTGTCCACGTGTACCTATATGACCACAAAGGTTAGTATTTTCATTGACAAAAAAAAAAAGAACAAAGAGTTAGTAGTCTAGTAGTTTACATTACTTTTCTGTACTAGTTTCCCAGCTGGAGGGGCACAGTATAAAAGCAGCAAGCAGATCAGCTTCTGGAGACACCAAAACTGTCAGAAACTCACCTGAGCCCTTAGCGTTGCAGGACACCTCTGTTTCTGCAGCTATGGATCAGTTTGCCCAAGCATCAAGACTTGCACTGAGAATGCAGCGTGTGAAGGAACAACTGGACTCAGTTCTGGTAAATGCTTATTGTGTGTTCATTTTTAAGTGTATTGCTAAATGACCTTTAATTCTTAGAAAAGCATTTTACCAATTTTTTTAAGGAACGACGTCAAAGACCGTCTGCTTCTGGAATTATTTATGAGCAAGGTACTGTAAGCAGTTTAGATGAGAAGAGCGTTATATAATTAGCATAATTAACTGTATTATATTTGTGTATTCTAACTTATTTTTCTCATTTGCAGATAAATTAGGCAATACTCACACTGGTCGGAGCTTCGAATCAGATGTTGGCACAGTAAGTTTTTATCAGTACCTTTTTAACACACCTTTGTATTCTGAAACACCGCTGAAGTCATAGATGGCGAGGCGCCTTTATGAGCTTTCTGTCAATATTGCTCTTTTTTCAGTAATCTGCCTCAGCTCCATTATTGTTCAGTTGTCCTTAGTGTGCTGAGAAAGGAAATGACATAAAAACAGCTTTATAAAGTTACGGAGTGTGCGTCTTTAATGGTAAACTGAACACTTTTGGCCTTTTGTGTGTAATAGTAATCCTGCTCCATGTTAATTTGCAATGTATTTTTTTTCTTCATTTTTTTAGTTCACAAGTATTAAATTACTGCCATTCTGTACGGCATTAGTTTACTTTGCATCTGAAGTGTTGTTATATTTATTTATTTTTATTATTTACAGACAGGATTAAATGCACCACTCCCCCCTCCATCTCTCCTGTCGCCGCACTCCAGGCTGCAGCTCTCTGGTGCTCTGGCAGAGCAGCTTATCCCACAGGCATCTCTGAGCACTCAACACCGTAAGTGGCTTTTTCAGTTAATCACGCAGTTATTAGCCTTTAACCAGTGAACGGCTTCACTGTAGCCGTGTAACATTTGAATTCAAATGGTTACAGAGATTTTGATCCTGCAGTAATATATAATGTATACCATGATAATACATAAAATATTTATGTAGTTTCTCGTTTTTCTTATACTTTTAGGTGGGTTTAGTCCTGTCGGTCACCTTCTAAAAGGTGCTTTGTCTTTTAGGCTACAGACGGTAAGATTTCGTGATGTTTCCTTTTCCTTTGCTATCTGAATCTTAATGAGCATTCCCTTACTACTGAGATAGCCAAGGATTGCAATGTAGCATCTTAAATAATGTCCTTTTTTCTTTGTCAGACTCTTCCTGACAACATCTCTTCAGGCATCCACATGGAAACAGATTCTGCCCCCGTTCAGCAAGTAGTAAGTATCCACTGTAACGTCAAGCGCAGTCACAGCCTTACCTGTCACTTAAACTGTCCTACTTCTTTGCTGCTTTCCTAGGTCGTTTCGCTTTATGATTACAAAGCGAATCGCTCTGATGAATTGACCATTCGCCGTGGTGATGTCATCCAAGTGCTGTACAAAGACAACGAGAACTGGTGGTTTGGACGCCTTGAAAATGGGCAGCAGGGATATTTTCTTGCTTCTTATGTAGAAGATCAGAGTAAGTGGATTTATTTTCTTGTGGTAGATGTGCTTTTAGAAAAATGTTTATAAAAATGTTTAAAACATGTTATTGTTGTAGGAGATCTCAATGAAGAGGTGACTCACATGCCTTTGTCTAAAGGGACTGATGAGAGGTCAACACCTACCAGGGTAAGAACAATTTATTGGGTCATTTTCTCATTAATGTATTGGAGCTTAAAGGTGAAATGGGGGTGGAGTTCACATTTCTTCCATGCCAGACAATCTGTGGTGTCTCTGCTTTTGTTTTTTTAAGGAGATGCTTGGATAAATTTTTCTGTTTACACCCACTGCATGACTTTTGTCAGAAAGTTGTCAGTTTCTGTGGTTCCCATTTTTTCTTTATTTTACATACTGCAGCTACAGCAGCATTTTGAACCGCAGTGGTCTTCATCATTCCACCTTTTGCGCTCGCGTCTTCTTGAGTCACTCAAAAAAGATTATTTGGTCAAAAGACTGTCAAAAATATAAGAGCAGAGATTCTGTATTTTTTAGTCTTCTGATGTAAATCTAACTCTGGCTACAACTTCCATTTTCTGTTGCATGGAGCTGTTTTGGTGAAACTATGACAAGAGTCATTTTAAAGCCCACAGTGTGTGGGTGTCACTTTGAATTCTTTTCATTGCATGAATGCATGTATGTGGTCTGTTTAATATCCACCTGATTTTCCTGTTTCATTTTTTTTTCTTCACACGCATATTTCCAAGGTATCTGCTGCAATTAGTTCTTCTGGGGAACTGAGGTTTCTTTCTGAGCCGACGCTTTCCGACACCGAACCCGAGATGACGGATGCAAGGTAAGCGGCTCACTTTGCTTCGCTCCAATCCACAGGGGACAGGGTTACTGAAAACTGCACAAGGCTTGAGGTTTTGCTTCTTTTAAGGAAAAGCAAAGTTACACAGGTTGATGATACTATATTGTAGTGTAGAACTGATACTGATTGTGAAATATGTTTTCCCCGTAGAACTAGAAGAAAAAAGAAGGTGAAAAAACCAGGAATCTCCGTAGCTTCGTCTCGGGCCACATTTTCAGATGCAGACGCATCGGCATCGATGAGCAGCAGGAGGGGCAGATCAGCAGGCCGACCTCTACCAAAGAGACCGACAGACCACACGAACAGTGCCTTTGAAACTGATCCATAAACTCATGGAAACAAACAGCAACTGTATGTCTGCTTATTCATTATTCTCATTTCTGTTGCAGTTGTGATGTTTTTTTTTAAAAAAAATTCACTGTTTTTATTGTATTTAATACAGATTGAATTGGTAAAAATTGTTTATAAAAATATTTAAATTGTATAATACTGATAAGTGTATTTTTTGTACATTCAATATTTTCATAACTTACCTAGAAAGCAGATCATATTGTGTAAATGTAATACAGGGTTACCAAGTAGAATTAAAGTGACTTAGAATGTTTATATGTCATTTACTGCATTTAAAAAAATATTTTATTTTATTCACTTTTATACTGTATAAAATGTTTAATAAACATACCCATGGTCAACTTTAATAAATGGTGTTACCTATAATTTTACATTACTTTGTGTTATTGAATAGCTTGTAATAACCTCAAGAAATGTAAATGGCTTAGTTTTTAAACTGCATTTAGAACATAATAGATTTTAGTGTGAGAAACATTAACATATTTTAAGATTTATTCTGGCACATGTACTAACCAACGTCTAAAATAAGCAGTCTTTGCAGCCCATTGTATTGTCATATTTTAATGGGAAAAGGCACAAAAATGAGAGCATAAACCTCAATGTCAATGTTAAATATTGAACATTTTCATTTAAATCTACAATGCAGGCAGATAATAAGGCAAAACATTCAACATCTGCACTAAGTTTTGATTAAAATTGTACAGTATGCAAAGGTTCATTATGACCTGGATTAATTTATCTTTTCAAAGATAATATAAAACACAATCTTACTCACATTTCTATGAATGAGGTCAGCAGATCTTGATATTAGTCAATACAACATGAAATCCAAGTCATGTAATGTAGAAAAGGCATTTCTACAAAAAGCACATTTGTGGTCTGCGCCAGTTTGTGACGGTCTTGTAAATTGCATTGTTTTAATATAGTCGGTGCACTTTGAAAGTTACTCCACCGCATGAAACATTTACATTCTGACCAATCTAAAGTCAGTACACTTGTCTTTTTATCTTTAAGCCGTCGGGCATAAAAACTCTTACGAGCCATGCTTGTCGTGGCTGGTGTTATTGTGCGAGAGCCATCATGGCTCTGTTGGAGAAACTATTACAAGGCAGTTTTAAGTACTTTAGCAAGTGTTTGTGTGTCTGTCTGTGGACAGATTTTGTCAATGGGATAGCAACTTTACTTTATACTGGTACATTTAGGTAACTTCGATCACAATCATGTTTTTAGTAGTCCAACTTACTTTCTCATTTTTAATATGCGAGTTTCTCCCCATGTAAATTATCTGGTGTATCTGAGAACTCATTGACATTGCAGCTGGACCCACTCTGTGACTGTCTCTGGTTTAAGCATTTCATGAAAACACAATACAATCAATCTAAGCGCTTACCTTCCACAGCGATATTGCATTACCCACAGACAGATAAACACCTGGCAAAGTACTTAAAACACCTTTTTAAGTAGTGCCAACTTTAGTATGTGCCATAGGATCACAACACCCCCCCCTAAAAAAAACAGATAGACTCACAACATTAAAACAATATCAGCCTGATTTTAAAAAATGGCTGATTACATGTTTAAAATGTTGTGCAACTTGGAGCTGGAACACAGGATCATAGGAGAGGGGTTCTTTCATCTGTTTGGTGGTCGTCCTCTTGGACCCTGAAATACAAGCATAAAAAAAGTTACACACTTTTTTTGTTGCAGACTGCACAAAAGTAAAAACAGTTTACTTTGTAGAAGACAGTATATGTAATACATGAGGCACTTAAATTTGACATTTATGTCTACCTTTGTTGTGGCCGTTGAAAGAGCGAATACACAGCAAGGAGAAATGCCTGAGGACAGAGGGGTCATTGAGATGTGTATTTACATGAAATACCTAAACACTGCAGTAACTGAGACTTACACCCAAAAACGCCAAGCCTCCTTGGACTGCAGCAGCCCATTCAAAGCTGAGATGTTGAACAATAATTCCACCCACAATTGGGCCATAAAACATCCTTAAAAACAAATTTCCACATTAGAATCCAAATCACAGCAGAAAAATATCAAAAGACTAGGAAACAAATGTCTTTGGGACTTACCCAGTGGACCACACTGCACCAAATAACCCAGACACCATTCCAAGTGTACTTAGCCCCTCTTCAAATCCTTTTTCACTACAAAGAAAACAAGTGGTGCCAGGCACAACAAATACCGCCCGTTTTAGCAATGTTTTAGTTGATCTGAACATTATCCGTCTCTCCAAACATGAAATCATCGAGATAACGCACTTGTGAAAAAAACAAAACAAAACTACAGCTCATGAATGTTGAGCATTATGTGAAGTCACTCACTATGCACAAGCGATGATCTCGGGAAACGGGGGGATTGCAGTCATTCCCAGAGAAAACCCAATTAGACCAAGCATGATGACCAGCAACCACAGCTGACTAAACATACAAAACCAAAACAAAAATACAGACAAAATACAGAAGTTAGTCTTATAAGCCACAGAGAATCATTCTTTTTATAAGCTGTCAAAGCAACACGTGTCCCACTAATATCCCCCCTAGCAGTGGTGTAGAGTTTAATTGGGGTCAACCATCCAAAGCAACAGACAGACGTGAAGAAGAGAGTGCAGGCAGGGCAGAGTGGGTGGAAACGAGTGTCAGAAGTGGGTTGAGATGGAAAGATAGCAGCAAGAGTGAAAGGGAAGGTTTCCCAGCTGGTAGTGAGACGTACTGATGTGTGGTTTGAAGACAGTAACACTAAAATAAACTGGCAGAGTTGAAGATCAGATTTTTGCTGGGAGTGACCAGAAAGAACAGAATTAGAAATAAGAATATCAGAGGGCCAGTTCATGGTGAGAGATTTGGAAACAAAGTTAGAAAGGCAACGCTGAGATGGTTTGTGCAGGAGGGGGACAGTGGATATACTAGACAATGGATGTTGAAGATGGAGCTGCCAGGCAAGAGGAAAAAAGATGAATGACTTGATTTGGGGATTTTAATGATTTCTTCAAACTGTTTTTTTTTTTTACAGTATATATAGTTAATGACTTTTAAAAAACTCCTGGAATCAAACATTATTGTAACAATGAAGCTGGGAAAGTCGAACAGCATCACTCCTCTAACATCACTCTTGGCTAAGAAGGCGATACACTTCTTCTAAAAAATGACCATAGTTTTGAAATAGAGAATTGTTACTTTCACCTGAAGCACACACTCACCTCTGGATGTGAAGAAAAGGGGCGGGACCAAGCAGCCAGAAGCCAATTGCTGCAGCGAGGCTTCCTGTCACCATGAACCCCATCCTAGTGGCCTTGTGGGAAACAAGATCAAATCTACATTAAAGACAAACTATTCACCCATATTTTATCATTTTGGTTGCTTTGATACATACAGGATATTTATCTGTGAAATATCCAATCAGCGGTGACGCCAGACAATACGGTAAAGACACACCGAGCATTATGAGTCCCACGTAGCCGTTTGAGAGGCCGAACTAAGGATAAACAAATAGGAAAAAAGTTGTTCACACAATGCACAACAAATTCTAGCAAAAGTAAGCTGACTTTATCATAAAGAATAACATTACCCTGTCAATAGCAAATAGTGATAAAGTAGCATCCAAAAAGCCCAGACCTGCGCTAAGAGTGAATATTATATAGCAGAGCAGGATTATTTTCACGTGGGTGAGTAGTCGAAAGAACGAATCCTTCGACGGGTCTGCCTCTGAGAGAAGGGAAGCACAAAATATGGTTCAGTTATAATCTGAGAACATTTTTGAAAAAATAAAATGTCTTTTTCAAATGTCCAAATAATACACTGAAATCTCAAGTGTTACCTACCAATGGATGGCAGGATGTAAATGTTGAAAGGAGCCATAATGAACAGGAAGCATCCAAGAAACAAAAAAGGGACTTCGTATCCGAAAGACTGGTAGAGCCACCCTCCCACTGGTGGTCCCAGGATAAGGCCAAGTCCTGCGAAAATCTCCATACTACCCTAACACAGTACAAAAATATCAAAATACTGTGGGAATTTCTTTCAGCTTAAATGCTCTTATTTCACGGTATGTCAAGAGCTAGTTGTTTTCTGAGATATCCATAACAACTCAAACCTATAATGCTTATTTTGTTATCTCGTGATTCTAATGTCTTAAACAGCATGCCAGGCTGACAAGTTTATCCACTCTCACCAAAACAGTTGCCACATTGTTTGGGAATATTTTTGCTGTCATGGCAAAAGTGGAGGTGATAGCAGCGGCAAAGCCCACAGCATCGAGCGACCTCACAACAAAGCACAGAGTAATGAACACAGGTCCTTCAGAAGCCCGATCAAGTAATCTGCAAAGGAAACGAAGAGCCAATCAGCTACTATCCAATAAAATAGAAAGATTAAAAGAAATGCAGATGGACTAAATGAGCTCAGAGGAACGGTGTGTGATATTAAACGAAGGTGACTGAACACATTATTAAGAAGAATGTTGACTTTTAAGCCTTTTTATTAATCTTCAGCTTTTCTTTTAAAACTTCAGTAGTCTGTCTGGGGCTCACAGTCTGCGTTCTTACTGAAGTTATCAATGAATTCCTTTACTTCTCTTAAGCAGTGCAGCAAAGTAGTTTTTTAGCAGATTTGGCTACACAAGTTGGGAGCTATTTTCTGCTGTGGATTAATACAAACCATTTGCAGTGACGAGTATTTACAGCAGCATTACGCATGCATGGAAATGACTCAAAATACACAGCTGTGTGTAAACAGTGTGGTTAATGGATGTGTTCTCGTTCAGTTCACTCAACACAAAGAACATGTGTTGCATTGTTAGCTTGGTATTTTCAGGAGATTTGTGGGAAATAAGAATAAGAAAATGTATTTTTTTCCAATCTCATGCTCACCATAATTAATATGAAACACAGGTCACTTACCCAAATACAATAGTGCAGCCCGATGATACAAAAAGTCCTGCAATAAGCATGAACTTAGCACCAATCTGGACAATCTGATGCACAAAGAATGAGTCAGTTGCACATCTATAATGTCTGTGGTTACACTTATAACACAGTGCATATGGCATGAAATCAAAGACTATACTTACATATTTTCCCAGTATCAATGAACTAATTAAATTGCAGATAGCATAGCACCCAAATATGAGACCAACAACAGTCTGACTGGCTCCTTTCTTCACTGCCTAAATATTAAAACAGGACAAGAGATAATTAGGTGACAGATAAGTGAAAGGAGGGCAGTTATCTTTATCTATTAGTTATCTTTATTTATTTAAACCTGTATTTTACCAGGTAAAATGTTTGAGAACTAGTTCTTATTTACAAACATGTCAAAATAGACTCTTTAGAATTAAAAAGTGACTAATAACTTGTCAGCCTTATTGTTCCACTCTCCTCCAACAATTGCATTTCTAACTCATGACATGCCCTATACCAGAGGATTAAAAGAGAGCTATTTGTTTACTGGCCTTCAGGGAGGCTGCCTGACGGCAGCGCATGACTACTCATTCACTCTCCTTAGAAGACATTACTACAGAGTTCTTAAGGGAAACAGTAGTCTAATCTGTGCACTATACAATTACAATGGTGCACAAATACATTTTACTAGATGGAGACACTTCCTAGTTTCTTCTTTGAAGAACTGTAGATATATACACATGTGTATGTGATCATTAACCTATGTTAATCCAAACAAAACAGCATCACTGTTTTGGATTTTCAAATTCATTTTTCTTTGGGGTTTAATATAATAATTTCATTGTTTCGGTTTAGTGTTGCTTGAACAGATCAAGGTTTAGTTGTGCTTTCACTAGTTTTAGTGTTATGTTCAGTCCTTTTAACAACTATAATTTAAAGGCTATAAGATTTGACTATTTCAGAACTGATATTAGAAAACAGTGTGGGAAATAATTATTTGATCCCCTGCTGAATTTGTCAGTTTTTTTTACTTACAAAGAAATGAACAATCTCTCATTTTTATGGCACATGTGGCACACAGATTACAATCAGTCAATCAAGCCGTTATAGATACTCCCGATCTCGTCTCAATATGTATAAAGCACACCTGTCCACAGAATCAATTTCTTCCCTTCCAGCTTCTCCACCACCACGGGCCAGACCACAGAGCTGTCACAGGACGTCAGTGACAAGATTGTAGACCTGCACAAGAACCTCCTTCCCTCAGCCAGAACACTGTAGATGGGTCATGGATGGGTTTTCCAGCATGACGATGACCAAAGACATTCTGCCCAGGCAACAAAGGAGTGGCTAAAGAAGAAGCACATTAAACTCATGGAGTGGGCTAGCCAGTCTCCAGACTGTAAATTAGAAAATCTGTGAAGTTGAACTGGGAGCTGAAGCTTTGAGTTGCCAAGCGGCAGCCAAGAAACCTAAAGGATTTAGAGAGTTTCTGTAAAGAGGAGTGAGCCAAAATCTCTCCTGAGATGTGCACAAACCTGATGACCAACTTCAACAAACGTCTGTGCTTGCCAACAATGGTTTCTCCACCAACTACCGAGTCATGCTTTTCTGGGGGATCCAATACTTATTTCACTCGCTGCCATACAAATCAATTTAAACTTTTATATAATGTGTATGTTCTGGGTCTTTGGTTGATATTGTGTCTCTCTCCATAAAAATGAAACTATCATAAAATTAGCAGAAGACAAAATAATTATTTCCCCAACTGTACATAAACAACACACGGTGACTCATATTAATTTGAACCATAAGTCTCAATAAACAGATGCCCCAAAACCTCCTCAGGCCGGTTGTGATGAGAAATTTGACCTGACTGAAGTCATTTTCTGTATGAATTTATTTAGTTTTAGTTTTGTAAGTTCACTGTGTCATTTCACGTAGTTTTCGTTTTTACTTAGTCTACTTTTTAATTACTTATTTTTTCCACACTTCATTTATTTCACTAAAATAATATTGGTATCATACTTTCTACCCAAAAGCCAACTATTAGATATCTTTGGAAGTTTACAAAAAAAGCACATAATCTTACTAATGTAGATTCATAATAATAGGTAGCTTTTATTTCACTATCTGACAGTTTGAAAATTGCTCTTAAATAACTCTCTGTAGCTGATCACTGCATTGTTCAATTATTAGCCATATTTCCAATTAAAGGCAGCCTCCACAGCAGCTACTGAGGTGGCAGTTATATTATTTTATATTTATAATAAAATGATCTCCCTGGCCACAATATCTAAGAGACACTTCCAAAATAGAGCAAAAGTTGTAAAACATAGAGCAACAGCAGCAACAGTAAAGAAGCAGCCAATAAGAGAGTATAACAACCACTGTGTTTTCTTCTGTCAAAAGCTGCATTCATGAGCTCTTTCTTTTCTTTTTTACTTTTTATTCCTAAACCTCTAACCTCTTTTGCTCTAACATGTGATTTGTACCCCATGATGTGGGCTGCCTTCAGCTTACCTCAGTGGGGAAAAATGGGCCTAATATCGAGTAGCATATCATTGAGCTGAAGTTGACAGACGCCATTGATATTAAGGTGAGAACCTCTTTTCTTGTGAACCTCGGAGGAGATTCTGATTCAGCTGTGGTGCTGTTATCTGACATTTCTGAAGAGAAAAAGCAGCAAAAACAAGGACAATGAGATTGTGCCATATTGAATGTTGAAGAGCATAAAGTTCGTGGTGAGATTTAGCGCAAAGATAAGGATTCAAATCAAGGTGAGTCAGTCAGCTGTGGAGCTGATTGACTGCCGGCAATTTCCCAGTTTATTTTATTCCATTTTTTGAAGCAGCGCACAAAGGTCACAAACCTCTTGTCGGCAGATCAGCGTCGATTTTCTGGGGTCTGTTTCCAGTGGTTTGAGTGAGAAATGAAGAAGGTGCCAACCACACAGAGCGCAAAGGTTAATTTCTGATAACAGCGGTCGCGAAGTGAACACCTTCTTCCAGCCTCTTCTGCTACAAGTGGCTACAGTCATGTGCATGCCACAGACTCCCCACCATGGACAAGCATACGTAGACGCCGCATTGCGCGCTGAATCGGACGTCAACGTCGCCGCCATATTGGATGTGGCAAACAGAGATGCATGCTTCTTGTAACCCTTGCTTTTGTGTGATAAAAATAATAATAATGATACATATAATTTATGAAGCAATTTACGGAAGTTGGCAATAGCTCTTTTTTGGTCTTACTTTTTTATCATAAATTGTATTGTACGCAATAAACATGGCTCTGTAAGTTTTTGTATAGTTTCATTGCTAAAAGGAAATTAAGTAGATGCCGTGTCTTATTTTAATTTTTTAAAAACATTTTTGTATTAAAGATTGCCATTAATAATACTTAATTGATTAAAAAATCACTGAATATAAAAATGCTTTTTTAAATTCAAAAACCTGCAGATGGTATAGCTACATGTCAGGATCTGGTTATTAGAGACATTTATCATCACCGCAACAAAGTTACAAAGATTAGTTGCTGTATACACTCATAAAACATTAGAAATACATATGCTCGTTTGATGCCTGCACCCCAACTTCAAAGAATGTTATGTTACTTTTGGTGCCTATCAGTTTCCCGATATATGTTAGTGCATGTCTGAATGTGTGAATGAGATGCATTAACTTAAAGAACTTTGTAGAAAGGTGCTTTATGAAGTTCAGTCCATTTACTTGTATTTGTATACAGATAGTACTATTACAGTACTAATAGTTATAGTATACCACTTTAAAAGTGTTATAACACTAACTGCAATACAGATTTATTTCAATCATTTACTTAGGGTATATGTAAGGTATTGCATGTTCACACTATTTTTCTTGGAGGTTCCTCCAACAATCCAAAGACATGCATGTTAGATTTATTGGTGATTCTTTGCAAATGGATGTCTGTGTCTTTGTGGTAGCCCTTATGCCATGAGAGCTGGGATAGGCTCAACCATGAGCCTGAATTGGATAACTGTGAGTAAATGGATGTGTGGAAGGAGCTTACCAGGGACCAAGATGCCTGCAACATATTTGTCAGCAGCAAAAATCTACATGTGTAATAATAAAACAGATTTTTTTGAATAAATATCTATAATTACAGATACATTACACATTTTAAAAATCAGAATATTCTTTTTTTACAATAACATGCTTGCCTGAAATAAATAGCATTTTATGAACTACACTACCGTAACTACAGAACACCAGTATCACAAAGGTCCATTTAGAACATAAAAGTAACATTAAATTAAACATTTCCTCCACATTCATAGAAAAATTGAAAGTGAAGAGGAAGCATTTTGCAATCACTTCCTTTGCATTAGAGAGTAAAAGAGCTAAAATGGAAAATAAAAAATAAAAACAACAAAAAATATTTGAACCATAGAGTTTTATTCCATTTCGGCCACCCTATAGGTCCTCAGAAACCTACAGTTATATAAGTTTTTGTTTCCATCACACAAAAAAGAGAGAAAAGCAATCTGTCAGCAAACTATTCAGTTATTAGGCAGTATTGCTGATAATAACTGACACGCACTGTTGCTAAAATCTCTAAAACTGCGCTGAATAAAAAAAAAACTGAAATGAAAACACCTGCTCTAAATTTTCTGTAGCTTTTTGCAAAATACTTTGCCAATAAAATAAACTTCTAAAAACGAATGACAAATTTCCAGGTATGATCACATTTGTTTCTTTATACAGTAGCACCAAATCTACATCAATCTCACTCCCACTAACGGTTCATCTCCAACAACTTATGAATACATTGCAGTAAATACTTTCGCATGTTTGCGTTCTCATTCTTTTTTCTGTAACATCAATCAAAAAACAAAAGCAAAAAAAACAAAACAAAACTCAATGTGTGAGGTGAAGTACAAAATTATTTAAAATAACAACATACACACATTTTTCTAAGCACATAATAATGTTAGGTCACTAAATATACAGAGCAAGCAGCATTGTATTTTCTTTTGCAGGTACAACATTAAGTTCTGTGTCGGTAGCATTATTGCACACAAGCTCTATCTAAAGCAGCACTGATTTCCAAATAGGCAAACTACTGTACTTCACATTCAAATGCAGAATTCAAGTAGCATCTTAAACACCCAGCGGAAACAAAACAGAGTCAACCAATGGGACTGACTGAAAAGATCTTAATCGTTACTGTGCAGGTTTATTCTGGGTGGGATGAGATCTACGTGACATCATTTTCTGCTAATTTCCTAGCAGACATACTTTCAGCCAAATATATTTGGCTAGATATGGCACCCATAGAGTAACTGTACACCATTACGGACAATTGTATCCACAACAGCTGATTCTGAAATCAACAAGGAATAAAGAATACATTTTTATTAAAACAAAATGTGTTTAAATTTAAAAGCGGAAAATGAACCCGCTTTTGACAGCTCCTGTATAATGTTTTGAATGTACAGTGGCCAAAATAATATGATTTAATATGTTCACTGCAGCACTTCATGGAAGTAACATGGAGAGAAAATATACAAACTACGATAAACTGTATTCAACTTTTTGTATTCCAGTTACCAAATTCATATATTCCTCTCTTGCATGTTCAGCAAATTGAACATAATGTTGAAGAAATTCAACAGAAAAAAAATTCTAACTTTTACCTTGAAATGAAATTACAAATAAATGTAATTAAATACCTATAACATTAGGTGTGTGATATAAGAAAACTGTATATTTACTTATTTCTTAATACTGATTTAAAATAGTGCAGCGTTATGGTATGGCTTAGCGAATGCGTATATAAATTTTGAACGCCACTGCAGATTTATATATTTGCTGTGCTTGTCTTTATAAACACCACAAAGTTATTAATTTGCGATTCAAGAGCCGGATAATGTCTTTGTTACTACAGATAGCACTAAACCTCCAGACTGCTTTTAAAAGTCATTGTAATATGAGTTTGTCTTTTTTCTGTCCCAAAAAAAGGTTTGCTTTCTTTATTCTAATATATAGCATATCATGACAGTTATAATAGTTTGACTACATGACTACATTTAATATATGAACTATAAATTATGGACTAACTTATATCTCTTTCATCAACACCGACCTGGAGTGACTTTGTCCTCAACACACTGATTGTAAATACTCTGCATGTGCAAGACTGACTTGTACATATATTAATCTCTTCTTTAAAAAAAACAGGACATTTACTCCATCATAGCTCCACACACTGGAGGGTGGGACCACTGGACTTTCTTGAGCTAGTGTACAGGAACACCATATGACCCTTTCACTTCAGTCTTTGAGTCACATTGGCCAAGGCAACAGCAAATGCCTGCACAGCTGAGAAAGGATACTGGAAATCCAAGATGTAAGCATTCCCGTCTATTCGCCCAAACTGCATCACCTAAAAAACAAGCACAAAGAAAAAGGCATTTCAGAAAGAATGCAGTAACCAAAAGCTCCAAAATCACTCAGGTTTCTTACTATTACCTGTCTACCATCTAGTTCGATCTGAAAATTCTTCGCTGATTCCTGGGTGACTCGACCTCCAAAGTCAAGCTGGTACACCTGGGTGGCCTCATTCCACAGTGGCTGTTTATTGGCCATAACATAGACAAACCCTTGGCTGCCTAAACTACGGTCCTCTCTTTCATTTGCCTTGCGGCACTTTATCTCCTCCAGCTCGCTTGCCATACGCATGCTACGCTTGTTCTTCCAGCTCTTCTTACTACTCTGGTTCTGGTTCATTAGCTCGTCACCACTAATAAACAGCTCTGGTTCACTCTCTGAGCTATCCTGAAACTCATTTGTTGTCCTGCTCATTTTTTTTGTTTTATTAAGTTGTTCTCTCTGCCCCTTGGGCTTCTTTTTCTCTCTGCTACCAAGCCTTGGGCTGGCAATGAGAGTGTTGAAATCTGACAGCGCACGCCCTTCCTTTCTGGACTTGCTCTCAGACACAGTGGGCATGTTGGCCTCCTCTGCCCGGCTGTCAAGTCTTTTGCGGCTCTTCTTGTTGAAACGCTCTGACTCTTGAGGGACAGGGCTTTCATTCAGGGATGATGGCTCTGGAAAGTTGCTGGCAGATTCTGCAAGCTCTTCTGTAGCACTTTTGGATGGTGGCAACTCGGTAGGTGGGGGAGGAGGGGGAAGAGGAGGTGGTGGAGGTGGTGCAGTAGGAGGAGGTGGGGACAGTATTGGCTTCTCTAAAATCTGATGAGTTTTGGTAGGGAGGGGAGGCGCAGGAGGGTCTTGCATAGGTGGTGGGCAGGGGTAAGGGTTCCAGGGATGGAGGCTGACCGGGTGCAGCTGGAGTCCAGCACATGAACTTGCTCCTGGGTACAGAGGAGGGAGAGGACAGCAGGCCAAGTTGGCCAGATTTGGAGGGTAGCCTGGTGGCAAAACCAAATTGGGGTCCTGCTGAGCAAAAGGGACGGGACCAACCACTTCATTTGGAGAACACTGTGGTGGAGGGTTTTGCAAGGTCTGAAGTTGGGGTCCACTGTGACCCACTCCGGGAGGAAAAGGTGATAGGGATATCTGGTAACCTGATGGAAAAGTTAGAGTGCTTGTGTTTGGACTAGTGGGAGGTTTGGTTGTTAAAACAAAAGGAAGCCGAGTCACATCCAGGTGCTGAGCTTGACTGATAATAAGTGGAGGTGGTTTATGAGGTGGGGGAGCTAATATTGTTTGTTCTGGAGTGAGCCAGAAATCCTCTGTGGTGGAGGTGTCCCACTGGTAAGGCGGAGGGCGTTTTACTGCTAAACTGACATCACCAAGAGTCAGCTGACGAACAGATTTTTCAAGGTGACACTGCTGATTTAAAGTCTCATCCTCGGTAAACGCAGAGTTGACGTACACTGTTCTGTCCCGGCTGTTATCAACACCACCCAGCAGACTGTAAGATGACTGAGACGCCATTGGTGAGGCATTTTTGGAGTGCACTATAATGGTACTGTGATGTGCACCTTTCCCTGGTGGGAAGTCCTGCCTCACCACTGTTCCACCTGCAATACCACTGCTTGTAGTTCCACCTCCACTAACACTGACACTGGTGCTGCTGCTGTTACTGCTGCACTGTGTGCACGTGTACAAGGCAGTGGGCACCCTCTGCTGGTAGGAAAGGGCTAATGCACTGTTCATTTTCGCTTTAGTGGGGAGTGTTCTTGAACTTTCCATCATCTGTGGCACTTTGAGGCCCACATCCCTGCGTTCACGACGTAGAGTGGCATGAATGAGGCTGCTATCAATTCTCTGGGGAGGAGGAAGTGTAGCTGTTACTTGATTGGCTGGATCAGGATAAGGAGGAGGGTCTCCACTTGGTATTGTGTATCGAGGGACAGAAAGACGACTCAATGTTGCTGAGCTGTATGGAAGTTGAATTTTTTTATTCTCTGAGGAAGTGACTTTGAGTGTGGCTGAGCCCCCAATGCTGTGGACAGCATATGCATTTTGGTTGCGAATGAGGCGCCTGCGTGGGCGACACACCTCCTCCACATTGCCACTGCTGTCAAAGGTCGTGATCCTTTCATACCCCAGAGGTGTTGGGTACTGTATAGTGACAGGATGAAGCAAAAATTCATCTTTTTTCAGGCAGGGGTCTGGTGCCAGGACACTTGGACTATCACAGTTTGTCACAAGAGTTTGAGGAGTAGCAGCAGCTGTAGCTGCTGCTGCTGCAGACACTACAGTCCCTGGGTATGGAGGAGGAGGATTGACCTTCCTCATCTGAATCTCTACTGACCCATCTGTGTCATTAAAGGAGGGAGGTAATGTACGTGGCATGCTTGGCTTCAGAGTGTGGCCATGGTCTCCCCTGTCAAGCCCTGGCTCAGTGGTAGGAGGGAGCATTTGTGGCAGAATATGAATCTGTTGCAAAGAAATGGTTGGATATCCAGTTGGAGGAGGGGGCAATGACATTTGCATCTTCAGTTGCTGCTGCATTTGTTGGTGCTGCCTCTGCATCTGTTGATGTTGCTGCTGGATCTGCTGATGCTGCTGCTGGAGCTGCTGCTGCTGCTGCCTCATCTCTTGGATCTGCTGTCGGATTTGTTGCTGCTGCTGTTGCATCTGCTGCTGCTGTTGCTGCATTTGCTCATGCTGCAGCTGCATCTGTTGCTGCTGCTGTTGGATTTGCTGTTGCTGAAATTGTTGGTTTGTCACTTGCTGTTGTTGCTGCATTTGTTGGTGTTGCTGAACTTGGTGTTGCTGATGTTGCTGTTGTTGATGCAGAGTCTGCTGGTGGTGCAGCTGCTGTAACTGTTGATGTTGCTGCTGCTGTAGCTGTTGCTGCTGCTGTAGCTGTTGCTGCTGCTGTAGCTGTTGCTGCTGCTGCGACTGGGACTGATGATGGTGTTGTTGTAACTGTTGCTGTTGCTGCTGCCCCAGCTGCTGTTGATGATGGTGCATTTTCTGCTGCTGCTGTGACTGCATTTGTTGCGATTGTTTAGATGGCTGTTGGCGAGGCTGCTGTGAATGAGAACGCTGTGAGTGTGGCTGCGGTGGGAGATGGTGAGGTGGAGGTGGGGGAGGTAGTGTACCAGGGAGAAGAGGACTCATCTCTAAGCCATTGAAGATCACCTGACCTGGGCTGGTATATCTAGTTGGCACGGGATATGGTGATGCAACAGCATCCTGGCCATGATCAGTGACAGGGACAGAGGCTGCTGCCGCCGCTGCAGCTGCTGCTGCAGCAGTGGCAGTTGGGTTGGTCAGAACATCAAGCTGGATATTCTGATTGGCCAGAAGGGACTGAACCAGGCCAATACTCTGAGTGGGAGACATAGCTTGAGCTGGGCTGTGGATGGGAGCAATGGGAATGTTGACAGTACAAGGAGGATTGTCTCCTGCCACTCCAGACGGACCCATCACTTTATAAGAACACAGAGAAGAACAGTATAGTGAGTAAGCATAATAATAAACTGATGGACACATACACTAATTTATCATCATTTTTTTCTGGATTCAAAATATTTTGATTTCTTTCATACCAGGTAAATCATCCTCATCCTCACTGAACACATTGGGGTTGAATACAGGCAGGCTCATAAAGTCATGAGAAATCTTTCGCACTTCTGGAAGGTAGATTGTCATCTGTCTTGGTTGCAAATGAAGCAAACTGGTCTTATAGATGACTGAAACAGAAGAAAAGACAGATGACTCAAGAAGTAAAACTAAAGTAACTGTTAAGTACTGTGTATGTGTTGTTTTTGGGTTTTACCTGCACCAAGATTGGTGGGGAGGAAAGAAGCAAGTCCCACAATTTTGAACTTTGTCCCCCAAATGTTAGATGTCACTTGTGCAAGGTAATTGTGCTGTGAAGCAGAAAATGGAAGACAGACCAAAAAAAAGTGAATCATGAGTATGACAGCATTGCTGCTAAGGACATATGCATCACACAGCAGAGACCCCACTGACTGTTACAGTCCATCATCACAAATATTGAAGTCACCCATTGCCTGTGATTTGCACTGCTCTGCTGCCTCTTCATGAAGCAAAGACACACCGTTTTGTAAGAGATAATTGAGTAAAAAATGTAATCTCGATTTAGAAAACTTTACCAGAAGCTAGTGTTTTTTGCTTACAGCTGTTTGTGGGAGTGTAATCATCTTCAGCTTTATAGAATTAACTACAGCAGAGTCCTTAAAGCGAGAACGCTGCACACATCTGCTCACTTGGCACAACAGAAACTTAATTTAATATAGCCAACTATAAATATTGCTGAAGTATAGACAAGGTCAATGTGGACCTAAAATAAATCACAATCTGTACTTTTCGACACTTCTGACTGGTGAGCTCTCCAAGCATATTCTCCACAGTCAAATCATTTGTTACACAGCGGCCATTATCAGTTTGAGTGCAGAACTTCATTATAGCGATTGCCTAAACGAAATATTTTTCTTGTCAAGTTTTATTTATTTGCTTAAATTGAAAGTGAGTAACTGCACAATGGTACTAATGATTACTGTATCATATATATATATATATATATATATATATATATATATATATATATATATATATATATATATATATGTGTGTGTGTGTGTGTGTGTGTGTGTGTGTGTATGACAGTATGTATAATATGTATGTATGTATAGTAACATAACATATAGTACCATTTTTTTCATAAATAATGTAAGAAACAGTCATCCAGACTCCTGAGTATTAATTATTTTGAGTAAAAATATGTTGTGTGGATTCACAGAAGGTAAAATGTATGTAAATTTAGTTTGTTTTCATTTTGATTTTAAATAGTCAAACATATTGAGGAAAAAGACATTACCTGGTAACTTTAGTGGGAAAAATTTGCTACTTTTGTCAGATAAAACAAAAGAATAGTGCAAGTACTACAGTATTACTAGCTAATGAAAGCAACTGTGGTATACTGAGTAGCACATTGTACTTGGTAGCAGGTCATTACCTCTGTAATTCCATCCATAGAAAACTCTCGTCGTGTCAGGCTGGGTGACCGAACGGGAGGCTTCTTTGTTGGTAACCGTGGTGATCGTTGGCCTTCCTGATTGGCACGTGAAAGTTTGGGAGATTTCCTTGATTCCATGTTCAACCTTTGAAACAAAGATGAAACTAATTTGGAAAAAAAAACATGCACGATAAATGGAAAATGTGCAAAAACTCCATTCAGACCTCTGATGTGTAAAAAAAAAAACAAAAAACAGAATTCATTTATATAACTTCAGACGTGTTTTGGTGACCTGTTTCCCCGAGATAACTTTGGTGACTTCTTCCCGACCCACTCATCGCTCAGCTCAATGTCACTGGAGTCAGAGCAGTTACAGCTGTCAGTGTATGAGATCATGGGATTAACACAAACCTCCTCTGAAAGAAACACAACGAAGAAAACTAAGAAATAAAGGTGAGGCTGAACAGAATCCCTACAGTACACCCACTATTGTGACGTTAAATTGCATAAATAGCATTATTAAATGCAACACCAGTGCAGCCAGGTCGTGACACGGGCTATTCCTGTATCAGGCCCCAGAACATGTTACATCAGAGAATAACATTCATCACCACACTCTGTACTTGTTCTTCCTCAAGGTGAATGATGGCTGCACAGCACAAATATGCACAGTAACAAGGTGCATACAAGATGACCCTGGGCAGGTCTATTTTCTGTTCCACCCCTAATGGAGTTGCTTTGGTTCATGCACATTCCCCTCTGTGTAAAGTTTTCAGTGCAGCTAAAAACTGAATGAACATTCACTTTGAAAACATTTGTGTGAACTTATTTCTTAAAGGTCTAAACCCACCTGCCTTGCCGTCAGTTTTTGGATCCATAATAACAAACTCGGGTCGAAGTTTGCTGATACGCCTTCCTTTGAGAATAGGCACCAGTCCTCCTAAATATTCTAGGTACAGCGTGTAGCAGGGTCCACCTGCCTCGGGACTGTCCTCAGCTCGCTTCATGGTGCAGTGGAGCCTCTCATTCCCTGCTGTGGGATAGCTGACAAAGTCACGGATGTTGTTGGGGTCAGGAATTGGGGGCTAGAACAAAGAAAGGAAAGAGCTGTAGGACTGCTGGACACTCAAATGAAAACATGCTACCATCAGCGATTTTCCTGTTATTTGCTGTGCAATAAAGTTGGTAAGAAATTGTCTCTGTCACTGCAAACTGCAAAAGCCAAGCAGGGATCATTGCACCTCAATGTTGTATATGAAAAGCAGTGGTGAAAAGCATCGCTATCACGTGACCATCTGCTGTACCAGGAGAAGACCTGAGGGGGCATTACACATTAAACTTTAATACCTTGATGGTGGGGATAAAAGCAGTGGTGACATAAGAGCAGAGCAGCGAGGGCATGTTTAGTTTCCCAACGTCTTTTTCCTCCCGCAGGGCGCTGGCGATGCCTTGCTGGCATAAGAGTTGGAGGCTGGCCACCCTGTGCTCCACACGCACCACATAGAGAGCTGGTCCACATGCAAGGAACAGACGGGAGTCTCTGTGACCCCAACAAATGGTGGTGATGGGCCTCTGAAAAAAGAGCCGTAAACAATAAAAGACTTCCTTTAGGCATCAATACCAGAGCCACTTCTGTTTTATGCTACTTCCTATTTTGGAGTTGCAGCTCAAACCAAAGGTGACGCCCTTTAGGTCAGATGACAAAACAAACAGTCGACACCCTTTTATCTGGCAAAATGTCAATCTTGATCTCTGCAGTAATTTGCTTTCATGAAGAATGGCTAACAATTTATAGACGTTTCTACAGTTCGGTACTAACTTCTGTGAATTTCATAAAATGGCATGCAAGGCTTATGTTCGTTATGATATTTTTTTCTGAGTGAAACTTCTATCCTTTAATTTATGAGGGACTAACCTGTGCCGGTGTTTCCAAAGTGTAGATGTGTTCACCTTGGACATTATAAAACTTAACAAGGGCATTCCTCATGATGGATGCACAAGCTGAGTCAGAAGGGAGCCCATGTCTCTCCATGCCAGCCACAGCCAGGAGGTCCCCCTGGGAGCACCACTGGGCCTCAACATCTTTGGTGTAAAGAAAAAGCACAATTGTCTCATGTGATTAACAGCACATATCACCAAAGTTGCAAATATAACATGAGATCATACTTAGGCACAGAGTTCATACCTTTTAGCCCTGAGCGAATTATAGTAGGAGAAAGGTCATCATAGTTATTCATTAAACTGATGTCTCCTGATAAGAAGGTGACCGTCAACAAAGGCTTAACTCGCCGCACTTGGAGGAAGAAAGAAAAGTACAGATAAGAATCTTCCTCGGGCAGCACTTTTAACTGAGCTATATGAGCTGAAGGGGAAATAGGTTTGTACCTAAAGGCAGAATACTCTCATCGGTGTCTGTGTCGCTCTCTGTGCTGTCCTCGACCAGGAAATCAGGGCAATTCCAAGACATGCTCACTATCCCATCAGACTCATGTAACAGAACGTGGGCAAGCATCCTTCCATGACAGTCCATAACAATTACCTGACCATCTGCTGTACCAAACAAGACCTGAGGGGGCATTGCACGTTAAACTTTAATAGTGGACAAGATAAACTTAATCTAACCAAACACTTGGAATAAAAAGCTCAATAAAAACACCCATTTCAAGATAATGAAATCAGTCCACGACACTTTAAAATGTTCTTATTATACATAACTCTTTTAAATAATACAAATTCAACCAAACATTATGTACCTGCTGATCGTCAGGCGTCCAGATGCCACAGGTGATCTGACTCTCCAAATTAATCTCAGAGGACCAGTGTCTTTGACCGCTCACCGAGCCAACTAACACAAAGCCATCTCTGTATGCAATGAGGGCTTGAGTGCCATCATGGGACCAAGTGAAGTCACTCACCTAACAAAAAGATTTCCAACGTTTGTGTGTTTACACAACAGGCCAGTGCCAGGAAGATTTGACCTTTCTGATATATATGAAGTATATATATACGCTAGTATAATACAATTAATGGGTGAGACAAAAATGTTAGTTTATGTTTGTAGAAAAAATTGTCTACCTGGGCTCCTCGGTCATTCACTAACTCCACGGACCATCTTCCTTCATACTGGATCCACACAAATATGCCTCCTTCCATATCACAAGTGGCCAGCTTCTGGAAGGGTTCATTCCAACGCACTAAGACTACCTGCAGATGCCCCAAACACTGTCAGCCTTTTTGATCAGCAGAGGAACGCATAATAATTGCAACAGCAGTAAATGTGTTTTCATATTCTTGACGCAGACAGACGAAAATGAAAATGCACTTGTGTGACTTTTCTATTCATATAGCATTTTAATATATTTAAATTTAATCAAAATTTGCATTCAGTGAGATGAATCATTTTACAAAGTATGCTAATGCACAACCTCTGTAACTATAGTGCACATTTGGTTCAATTTCGTTCTGTAATATGTAGGATTTTTATTTTATTATATTTATTCAAACAGTTCAAACTTCTTGATTTTACTCTGCTGTTGCAGCAGTTCCTTAGCGGTATTCTTTATGAGTGGGGAAAGATTAGTAGGAAGAAGAAAAAAATGAAAGCGCAAAGGTCAAATCCTTTCTTATCCTTTTAACTGACTGCAAAAAAAAGAGAGAGAGAAAATCACACCTCACTGTTGTGTCCTCGCAGGTTAAAATTGATTCTCTGAGGTGTACTTCTATCCCTCCTGCAGTGACTCGATGTAAACGTTACCCCAACGACTCCTCTCCCATTCCCTGTGGCGAGCCAACCCTCCTCATAGTACCGTCTCCGGCACACCGGCTTGTCCTTCTCGCTCTTAGGAACCCGTCCTTTCCATGAGAGGCAGAGGATGTTGGAGTCGCTGCAGAGGATGGGACCATGTTCCACGGCGGCCAACATCCCTACTGATTGACCAGGCTTGCAAGCAGAGCAAAGAAAGAGAGTTAAAGTTTCTAATAACACCATGTTTTCAATTGTAATAAAGCTAAATAATGAACAGTTTCAGTTTATGTCAGTGTGTGACTCTGCATTTACTTAAAACTGCCTTCTCAGTGAAGCTCAGGACATTCTGGTATGAACACTGTCATGGTCAACAGGAAACTCGGCTGTGGTTGCTAATATACAATGTGAAATACTTTAGATCCAAAGTTGAGTGACCTTTGAAACACAAGATGACAGAAAAATCTCAATGCAAGATCCAAGCTTTCCCGATGCTTCTAGTCACATCACACAAACTTCATAAGCAGATGCTGTTTGTCCAGTACAAATTTCCTTCTTTCTGAGCACTTCTGGACTTTGGCAATTCATTCAAAGGCCTTTTGGGGTGTGGTTTAATCAAAACAGCTACAACAATTGAACTTTCAACATCAGATTTAAGGGGGATTTTTGAAAGAAGCTTTTAAGGTGAAGAGAACAGAACAGAACTTTCACTATATACAAAGATAACTAATGGAATAATCATATATTCAAAAGACAGGGTGAGATTTTTCTATTCAAAAATGAAAACATAGCTTTTCATTTATTGTTTATAAACAAGGCTCATCAAGGTGAGTGACCTATGTTGTCAAGTTATGAGCAGGGAGTTGGTTCAACTTTATAATTTTGCTTCCCGAACACAAAAATTTGCCTGTTAAGAGAAAACCCCTGAAACAATACCCAGTTAATGAATATGTGGATTATCAGTGAGGATCATCGTACTGAGCTAGTTCACAGGTACCAGATTAGTGAGTGAAGCCAGGTTTTGACACGACTTACATGTTCTTTGAGAAATTCCATCCTAATGAATTTCATTTGTGTGAACAGACTTTACGCAAGTACAAGTGAATCACCAAATGTGCTCTGACACCAGTAAAATCACGATGGCTGCTGCTCATAGTGTTCTAGCTGTTATTCTATTATTCACTGTCTGTGGAGCGGCTCCAGGATTTGTCTTTAGATTACATCATCACGACAGTCTGTGATTTTTATTTCTTCATATTCATTATTGAAAATGAGAGGAGCATAGATGAAACATATTTAGGGCACAAATATGCAAACCACATTTTAAAATACCGTCTCCACAGCGTAGGTTAGACAGATTTAGTTTCCAGCTTACCTACTCACATTATTTGCATGAAAATGTCTGAAAGAGCTCACATCCAAATTTGAAAGCAGAAACCCCAAATTTCCCACATCAGCACAGGAGGATCTTTAAAATGCAGTTTTGCCCTGTTACTGTAGGTCCCCCTGAACTAGCTTTTAAACAATCTTAATCCATAATATTAATTTCATTGAACATGGTATTTTAAAAATAAGACACATTTCTCACAAATTATGTCCAGTTCCAGTTTCTTTTTGGAATTTGTTTGCGTTTCCTCTACAATTTAAAATCAAGTGTCTGTACAGTTTATATCCATTGGGGCACTGGCTAGTAGAATGCATAATAGGTAATAACATTTTATAATATGGCTAAATAAAGTGAAAAATTCCAGTCAGGTGAATGACAAAAAGTGAAAATACCTCATAGTTCCTGGACATGTTGAGTCAAAATTCCTCCATTGTAGGTGTCCATATTTCCATTCAGATGATGCACTGAAGGGTTGTGGCTGCTCTGCTCTTGTTACTTACAATAAAATCTACGGGGAAGTAAAATGCATCATACAGCCAGATGGTGTCCAGCTCTACATTCATCCAAATCAAGCAGCTCTACACTCCAGAGTTTGCCATTAAATGACTTGAGCCTTCTTTGCCAGTAGCCCATCCCATGTCTTCCTGATGTGGCTCCAGAGAGTTGTGCAATCCTGTTGCTGTGAAGAAAAAATAGGAAAAGAGGAATGCTGTTATTCAACAAGTAATGTAATCGGAGAGGGAGAGCGAGAGAGAGAGAGGTGGTTTTTGCTTTAAATAGCATCCTTGTCATTCAGTGCATCAACCTTGAAATTCACAGTGTTTCTCAGTCTCTATGCAACAGCAACACTGCATTGGAGACCAAGGCACTTGCAGTCTCCATGGGTACTGATACTGTCTGTTCATTTCCACCACCGCAGCAGCAGCAGCAGCAGCAGCCAGACAAGCATAAGAACTAAAATGCACAATATTTTACACGAAACACTCCTAAAATATATTATAGTGCAGTAACACAGTTGCATTCTTTGATTCAAACCTTGTCTTGGTTTGAGACCTAAGCACCCGATTAGAGACGAAGTAAATTACCCATCATCTCCTTTATAAAGGTCTCCCACTACATGATACATTACATCAAATGATTTTCCCATTCAAAGGCGTCTCACTGCAGTCTGTAGTCTGAATGTCTGGGCGCTTACGAGACAAAAATGCGGTGGTAAATTAATAAATTCTTATATAAAAGCGATCCTGGGGAGAGAAAAAAAATCCTATATGTCGTACGTACCTGACACCGCTGCAATCACGTACTAATCCAGAGGTAGTCGGCGCACAGTGCGGTAGTGTTCCCAGGCACTTTTCCGCTGGCGCACTTAGGGGTTGTGGCTTTAACACGGGTTGCCATGAGGCAGGTAACACGTAAAATAGACCAAAAAAATCAAGTGCAGAGAAAACAAAAGTACGAACACCCATAATAGTCCTGTTAAGAAGCACTGGAGGTAACGATGTATGGTTTATTTAGATATGGAGTCTCATCCACGGGTTATCAGCCTATTTTAAACGCTAGATTCAACGCTGCGCTCCAAAAGGGTGTTTCTTTCACGATGGCAACCTCACAAGGCGCGCCCCATCTTTGCAATGTAAGTTGAGGTGACATTCTTGACACAACACCTTGATGTCATACACGTGATGGTACCCCAGTGTCCTACCTTTCTGCCTCATGGTCAGTATCATAAATAAAAGATATGATTTTCCATTAATTTTACATGTATGGATTCTATGCCAACAGATTCACTCATATAAAATCATTTTGTGTGGTTCTTTGTTTGTTTGCTTTTTATTGACTCTTATGGACACACACTCAGGGCAAAATCTGCTCTCAGACACTCTTTATCACCTCTGGTAGTTTACAGATTATGAGAGGCCCTCTTACAATTAATCAGTTGAAGCAAAAATCAGTGATTATTTTTGATCACATTTTAATCATTGAGACGGTCCCAAGGTAAAGCAAAACAGCTCCCCCAGACTTCCTCAGTGTGCAAACATGCTTCTTGTGTCCATTTATAGGTAACAACAAATGCATATATAGCATTGACTGAAGATGAAATAGGATGGCATTTACAATTTTTGTCATTCTCTGATACATTTTTTTTAACAAAAGAGTGAATGATCAAGAAAATAATGTGCAAATGTGCCAGTTATGAAAACTGCAATCCTCATTCATATCTTTAAAAAAAAATCTGAGCTGGCACTTCGTGTCTCTAAAAGCATCCCCTTCACTTCATACTGCTACAAAGTGAATCATGCACAGGCAGCTGCCCCTTTAAAGACAATACAAAGCCAGAAGGCCTTTGTTATTCACTGAACTGTTTCAGTTCTTGTCATATTTATGTGGACATTTTCAAGTGCAAGTCTCATCGAAGGCGTGGATTACAGAGTCATATGCAGGAGGGGGCATCTGAGAGGGTAGAAAACCTTTAAGTCCGTTGCTGCCCAGCCAGAAGGAATGCCTCTTGTTTGACACAAGCGATGCTGAATCGGATGAGTTTGAAGGCGTCGCATCCTCAGACACCTGGGTGTCATCTCCCATATCTAGGGCAGGCCTGCTCTTTTTGGGCAGTGGGCGAAATGTGGATGTCTCTGCACCTGGTTTACTCCCCAGGGGACCCACAGGCTCGAGAGAGGGCTGTCTGTAGACACTCAGAAAAGTGCTGCGGTACAGACCCAGCTGGCTGTTCGTGGGGTCATTCGTTTGTGAAGTGCCAGACTTCTTTTTGGAGCGCCTGGTGATCCTGGCTGTAGCACGGCGTCTGGATGCCCAGGTCAACAGAACGTAGATCAAAGCACCCAGCAGCAGGCCCACGAGCACAGATAAACAGAAGGCTAGAATCATATCATCTGGAAACAGAGAAATCAGTGCAGAGTCTCAGAAAAAAGGAAATTCAAAGGGATCAAAAATAATGGTTGGAACTATTTAGCAGAGAGGGAGCCAGGATGCATTGTGTTGTTCCAAAAATGGGGAAATTATGTCTCCAAATGCTGGCTTCAACTGTATTTCAAGAGAGAAACTGCTAAAAATCATATTACATAGACAAGATTTCATATGTGGCAGAATTGCTTGGAAATTTTGCTCCGGTGTATTGATTTATTGTTTTTGGGAAATGCTATACTGGGCACAGTGTTACATAAAACATTACATCATACCTGGTGTGTGGGTTCTTAGTCTGTGTAGTATCATTGTGATGAAGCATGGACAGAACATTTGAACATTTAATGTGATGCATGAAAAAATACTCATTATTTCATCGTCATGCTCATCCTGAAACAATGCAAACTTTTAAAACCATGTACTGAAAATGGACATTGATTATAAACTCTCTCAGGAAAAGATGTTTCCGGAGAGCCTGCTTATAGTACTGCATATGCTCTAAGCACTATACTGTGGTACATTTTCACACCAAAGCAGTTCTACATATTTTACATAAGATGTCAAGACAGATATGGTAAACAAGGCATATTATTGATCAAAATTTTATATGATAGAACAAAATATAATGTGCATTGGATCTAATCTAACTTTTTTTTTAAAAAATCCAGAGGCAATTAAGGAAATTGAACAATTTTTTAACGTGGTGCATATTAGCTGGTCTGACTCTGTCTATAGTAAGACACTGTGTCCAGAATGCCTGAATAGTGTTGAAGTAGCAGCAGGTCTCTATTTTGGTCCCAAACTATTCTGTGCTTATTCCTCACTTCACCAAAATTTGACACTGATCTCAAAATAATGCGTTTCAGTAGTCCCTAGCGATCTAATTTTGGATTGCAGTGAAACTGTATGTGTTGCATCAAGTACAATACAAAACTCTACTTTTACACAGTATAGGCTACAGCTTTGGGGCCCTGTAAGATACACAGATACACTCACCCAGATTAAATGATTTGAGTATTTCCAAAAAGGTATCCGTTTCATTTTGTGCCATTATTCCACCATGAGCTGGGCCCTGAGTCCACACAGATGGAGAAACACTGAGCTTTATCCAAGACAGGCTTTTTGCTTTTTCTCCCCCTACAGTGTTTGCTGTGGCGGAAACTTTGCTGTCATGCTTCCTTCCCTCGCTGTCTTTAAAATTAGCAAATGCATTGCTTATCTGTGTGGGACGTAACACAGGGAAACAAGCTCATTTCCTTTTACATCATTTCCTTGGGATCAATACTTTTTAACAAACGATTATTAGCGCGTTTTTGTTTGTTTATAAAGCATGGCATATTCAAGAGATGTATTACTTATTCAAAAATTATCTTCAGCACAGTCAGTATGGCATACAGAGGTATTTTGTGGATTTTCATGTAAGTAAGAACCAGCAGCCTTTCGTCTTGTGCCTGAGAAAGTTTTTCAAGTGTCTTGACAATGTTCTCGATGGTGAAAAACCTAACCATCCGCTTAAGAGTCTGCAGGGTATCAAGCTCTGAGTCTCTGTGGGGATTTCCTTCAATTGTTGCTCTGTTCCCACTTCATTCCTGCCCTAAGAACTTTCAGGCAGCACAGTGCAACAGCACTGCCTAAACCACAGCCCCCTACAACTCAACAGCTGATAAAACATGCACGTATTTCACTTCTTTGCATCTGTTTTTACATTAGAATAAAAGAGGGCTTTCGTTTAGATACAAAAGTGTTCTTCTAACTTCAGGAGGTTACATTTGTCTTAAAGACAGTAATGTCACACAGCAGTCCAATAGGTGGCGCCAGAGTACTTGCAACCACTGCCATTTCAAGCACTTGCTGCGCATTGCAATCTTGAGGGAAACTGTAACAGGGCCTGTAGTGATTCAAGTTTGTTCAGCTGGTAGTGGCACAGTTGCAGACAGCTCTAAAATGTATTTTAGGTACAATACTGTTTAATGGGTATAATGACGCCCAATAAAACCCACCAGTTTTGTATATGCCTTAACATTTTGAAAGACATTTAGGCGTTTTATTATTATTATGAGGACTTCCTCGTGTCCTTCCCCCTGTGGGGACAAAACCCAAGCAGAAGCACTTGGTCAGGACTTGGCAAACAATGGCTCATGCAAGTCTCCAGCGAATGAACCTAAATCTGTCATGTGGTCTGTGTGCGTTTGTGTGTGTGTCAGGAACACATGATACATGCTCAGGCTTTAAAGCATTAAGTGACTTGTAAATGTTAATCAGCAGTCCTTTTGCAGAAGATAAGTGATTAAACAGTCTGCTGAGGTCCCGCTAAAGAGCCAGCTTCATGCAAAGTGTCATGCTGGAGGAGGACTTTCAACAATCTGGCAACCTGAAAATAGCTCTCGATGGCTTATAAAGCACGGCATATTAAATATTAATGAAGTAATTAATTACAGATTACAAAGGCTCTTTAATAGCCTAGTTTTTTATGTGCATGCATTGCATTAAGCCGCCATACTATCGTTCTTTCTTTTATCCCCTGTACGTATTACAATTTGCAATAACATTTTAAAATGTTATTGTTTAACTACGAACTTTACTTTATATATTTATTAGAGAGATAGATACCCGGGATTCGTCCGTGTTCTGCGAAAGAATGGACCCTTTGTTCCAAATAAATAAATAAATAAATGCATAATAATAATAAACTTGACCACACATGCAGCGTGTGGTGCAGCTTGTTGCCAGCAGTGCGCGCTTCTTGCGGTTACGCAGTTATCGGCTGCGCGCCACCACGCTTCATTTTCGGGGTTACCCGTGGCAACCAGGCAACACACACACACACACGCGCTCACGCGTGCGCCACACTTCCTTTGTGAAGTTATCATGCTCTTCAGTTCTTATTGTGGTAAGATGAAATGTCAAGAAGTAGCAGGAGGTTTCATTGATAGTTTATGTTTGCGCGGTGCATCCCCGTTTAACTTGCGTCTCTTTTCTGTGCTCGGATGCTTTCGTGCTCGCTCGTGTGTGTTGGTTTTGTAATGTTTGGTGACTTCCTTTCGTGTCGAATTTAGGCGATCAGATAGCTCTGCAGCTCTACTTTGATACGTTCTAGTTAAGCGTGACGTAACGTTACTGTAGTGGTAGCGGTACAATTTGGGAGCCTTGGATGCGAAGGTTGGTGTCCAGCGAAATTCAACATGCGCTTGAGCTAATTATAATTTACGTGTTCTCAGTTTAGCTTCCTTTTTTTAAATTTATTTTAAATAACTGACGGCATCAGCCATAGAGAAACAGTTTCTGGGTATATTTTAACAGAGCTTTGTTTTTTTTTTTTTAATAGTAACACTACTAGGTCTCCATTTTCTGGGTACATACAAGTACATGATTGCTTCTTCTCTTAAAAAAACTATATCTATATCTGTATTTGTGACTTCCTGCCAGTTTCTAAGTGCAGCCAAATTCAGTAAAATGTCTTGAATGTTTATTTTTATGCTGTAAAATGTAGCTTACCTATCATAAAAGCAATTTTTTGACTATTAGACACCTTTATTTATCCAGCGTCACCTTTTTCCAATTTTTAGTATCTGTAGTCTTAGCGAATTCTTTGTATGTATTTTCTTGAGTGTAGAAAAGCACAGGTGTCACTAATAACATAAACCATGGCTCTGTTCTATTACATCTGGGCCTTCCTGGCTTTAACACATTAATATTTTTAGTTAAAAACAAACAAACTGGAAATTAAATCAAGTCAAGCAATAATTTGAAGGAGTTTGCCTGTCTGGGATGATATTTGAATGGCATTAAGGAATAAGTAGTATTTGGACATGGAAACAGAAGACCAACACCTATAAGATAAAACTAAAGTTAGATCTACAGTAAATGCCAGTTACTGTTGATCACAATCTTTCATTGACTTCTCTGTTAGAAATGTTATACTGTGTTTTAGGCTACTTAGAACCTAAAAGGAACTACAGTAACTGTTGAGCTTCTTATTGAAGTTACAGCATAATAATTACCCGGCCTTCCGTTCAAACATACTTCACTTTTTTGCAGGTGATGAATGGAAGACGTGCTTCGATTGGACAGTAGACCTGCTTGTCCCTGCATGAAACCCGAGATTCAATTGGACCTGGTCCTGCAGTGAAATTAGAAAGAAGCAGAGAGGAGGAGGGAGAGGCAGAGGGGATGTCCCAGACGGGACAGTTGTGAAGGATCTTTTGCTCTCAGCATCAGTGACCCACTGTGCCATTACAGCTACAGGGTGATAACATGGCTTCTCCAAGGCAGTCAGGCCGATCGTCTGTGGACATAGCTAATGTCATGCAAAGACTGCAGGGTAAGTGGCACGCTTTTGCTCAGCTGGTTACGGACACAACATCCTCTGCTCCTGCGCTGCTGCACTGTAATATTGTGCTGATTCAAAGCCTGGCTGCATGCCCATCTGAAGTTTGCCAACACTTGCAATCGAGGATGCTTACACATGCAGGCTTACATTTATACATGCTCACACGTTTCAAAAGTAGCACGTGAGCATGTATGCCTACGGTTAGTAGACTGTTAAAATAAATGTCTTGTCATTCTGCAAACTGTGTTGCTGGTTGATGTAAATAGTTTTAAAGACTGCACTCTAAAGCATGTGCTTCAATACTAAGTTGAAACCCTACACTGCAGCTGACTTGTTCTCAAGCATTCGTAGCCTTTGAAACCATAATAGAATCACACGTTTAGCTAATGTGATGTAGTGTGCACATGGTCTCTTTTGTCAGAAGGCTTTTTTACCCTCAAAGTTAGCACATAATCGTATTTAGAATATTAAGAAAAATTAATGTTAATTTCTGTAGATCTTGTGACCAAACTAAAGAAGACATAGTAAGTTAAGTTAAGTTATTTGGAGGTTTGATATGGTATGATTTGATTTATTTTGTGAATAATGTGAAATGCAACACACGAGTCAGAGTATTTCTTTGATCAGTTTGACTTCGCATCTTTATATTAGATTTTCTTTAGGCATTAGTACATCAAACTCTTAGCAAAGAGGCACGCATTTTTGCATCATGTCATTATCCAAGTAAAATCAAGTCTTGTCAGCGGTGCAGATAACGCCGTGCTCCTTGAGTGCTTTCATGCTATTTAGTCAGAAAAGTTCTTTCAATCACCTGGCCAGTGTTTTTCGTTATTGTTGCTGTTGCTTTCTTTTTTAGGCAGGCTAATGATTGTAAATAACATTTAATCTGCTTTGAGTCTTGACACGAGATACTGAGTCATAACAACAGTGCCTTCACAAGTGCACAGACAATGCACCGAACGAGACTAAAACCTGATACCCTTTCTGTCCTTGGTAAGAGGATAGGTCAATAACAGGAGTCTTTTCTCGTTGGCATCCCCCTTTTGTTACAAGCGCATTAGGCCACAACCATCATTTCACGAGCCTCGTCAAGTCTGGCATTGGTTTAGTTAGTTTTCAGATGTACAGTATACCAGGAAATTTCACACCTTATGGTGTGTTACCATAGATACTGTTATGAAAGGTTTGCCTGTGGTTGTGCCAGTGCTGCCCGGTTCCTGCTGCAGAGAGGCTTCATCATTTCCTGTGTGTTGCACAACTATTTCAATTTGCTTAATGATAATATCTTTTACCTAAATGGAGGTCATATATGCGTGACAGAGAATACAGCTTGTGTGGGTGTTTTGACAGTTTTATATTTTCACATTGGCTGAGAGGTGCCCTAATGAGAAGGACTATGAGCTCACCCAAAGTTAATTAAAAAAACAGAGATTTTTTTTCTTGTTAATTCAGTATTGCAGAGAGATAAATATCATTCAATTCTCTTAGATCTTACTAAAAAAAAGATAGAAATTCTATAAAATTTCACATGAGCAGTATACAGTTGGTACAATCTGCAGTACAAAGTGCCAGCCACTGTTTCGTTTCATATCAGGAAGTGTATTTTAGTCACATCTGGAAGGCATTAGCGTGCCAGCGATTTTAGGTGCTCTAGATGGCAAGCAGCAAGGTGCTCTTGGCTTTTACACTGGAAATCATATGCAGCTTCCTGCCAATGAAAGTATCCTACAGAGAGCATTACTGCACACTCACTTTGAATTGAGCAACAGATGAATTATTGACAGCAAAGCCATTATGTAATAAGGTAGTTTAAGAATGTGTTGCTTATCTCATGGTTTTCCATTGTTTGTCTCTTTGATTTAAAACCCTTACGATGGCACACCATGTAGCCTTAAATGCCCTCATGGCATAATTGATGTGTGTTGGTGGTCGGGTGGAGTGTTCATGACAGGCGTGTTCCTCTCATTTACGCTCACTGACTTCTTGTGAGTTTCATTCTTGTTGAGACTGTGTGTCAAACAGGATATGAGGAAACACAGCTGGTGAATTGCGTGCGGTGAATTGCGTGCGGTGATATTTGTACAGACTCTCTCTCCAATTGATCTTTTGGAATTAACTTCAATAGTTACTTCCTCCAAACCATCAACATGTTTATTAAATCCCATTCCTACTAGACTGCCCATTAATTGATGCCTCAGTCTTAAAGATGATCAATCTGTTTATTAGTTGGGTATGTACCAAAGGCTTTTAAGATGGCAGTAATTAAACCGCTACTTTAAAAGCCATCACTTGACCCAGCTGTCTCGGTTAATTATAGGCCAATCTCCAACCTTCCTTTTCTCTCCAAAATTCTTGAAAGAGTAGTTGTAAAACAGCTAACTGATCATCTGCAGAGCAATGGTTTGTTTGAAGAGTTTCAGTCAGGTTTCAGAATGCATCACAGCACAGAAACAGCATTAGTGAAGGTTACAAATGATCTGGAATGGGATCTAATAAACATGATGATGGTTTGAATAAAGTAACTATTGAAGTTAACTGAAGATCAACTGGAGCGAGAGAGTCTAAACAAATACCAGCAGTGCTGAAAGCAGCTGAACATGAAGATAAGTCTCTGAGATGGTTTTGAATAATTTTTTTTCTCTAATGGTTAAAATTGTTTTTGTAAAGAAATCGATGAAGTCCTTACTAGTTAAAGTGAAAGGAATACTCGGCTCTACAGAGCTCTGACTCTTTGTCAGCCTGGCTACAGTGCTGAAAAGAAACCTGGGGTTGTTCTTATTTTCTTCAGTTAATGATGATTAGTAAGATGTCCTGGCTTTATGGAGGGATTTTTTTATAGAGCAACAAACTCTTTTTCCAGGCTAAATGAGCATCTTCTAAGTTATTGAGACGTCATTCCCTCTTCAGCTTACCGGTTATGTGCTTTAAGCTGCGCGTTTGGGAACTATACCAGAGAGTCAGAGCCTTTTGATTTCAGGCTTTCCGTTTCAGAGGAGCCACAGTATCTTTCAGGGAATACTTTTTTTTTTTTCAGTTTCTATGCCATATGTCAACACAAGATCCAGAGTATGATTAAAGTAGTGGGTGGGCTCCTTTACATTTCGAAAGAAGACAATTGAATCTAATAATAGATTAAATGCAGTGTTGAGGCTGTCATTTTCAGCATCTACATGGATGTTAAAATCACCCACTGTAGACTACAACAAGCGCCCCCTGCTGGAAGGAAATTCAGCTGGAAGAATATGATTCGCTACTTTTGCACACCTGGCCAAAAGACTAAACATTCGTGTCAGTCCGTCTGTTGGAGACTGTGCGGTCTTACATTAGCAAATCACTTCCACATATTTTGGGATTGTCCTCATGTGGCTCCATTTTGGAGAGAAATAATATACATAAGGTCCTGGAGGCAGTCAACAATACAATTTCAATTCGTGATATTATACCTGGGTAATTTTGAAGGACTTGAACTACAAAAAAAGGGTAAATATTTACTTGGAGTTCTATTGGTGGGAGCAAAAAAGGTCATAACTCGAAAATAGTTTAAGAAAGAAACTCCTAAGCTAAATCAGTGGATCGATTTGATATACTATTTT
>VUQK01010952.1:10381-56405 GCA_015106715.1 Bujurquina vittata | reverse complement strand
AAACCAAACCAGTGGATCCATTTTTTTTACTATTTTCGTAACTCCCCCCCCCCCCTTTCCTTTTCTTATTCCCAGTGATGTTGCTGTTTGCTTAAGTATATTTATGAAAACTCAATAAAATATAAATGACAAAAAGTAAACAACTAATTAAAATCACCCACTATAATTATTTTATCTGAACTGAGCACTAAATCAGAAAAAAATCTGTTGTTGATGTTGCATAGTTTGTCTGCAAAGGGCATTTTGCAACTTCCCCGTTAGCAGCACTTGTTTGAAATGCTACAAACACAACAGCGAGCTGATCTGACTAGAGTCAGGAAGTGTGTAAACAAGTAATCCGTGACTTGTGACAGTAGACCAAGATTATTTTTAAACTGCATTGCCACATTATTATTAAGTACTCATAAAGGAGTTACTAAGCACTCATAAATAACTATACATGACAAATGTTAGGGAACTCTGTTTATGTTTTGTGTGTCTAAAAGAAAAAAAGGCCCATGTATCAGCTCTTTAAATCACCAAATATCAGTATTAGTATTGTTTTTTAAAAATGTCTCATGCTCTGATTTCTACCATTATATTGCTACTGAATGAAAGTAAGTTGAAGGTGGTGAAAAAAAAGGGAATCCTCACATGTGAATAACTGCAACCAGTGAGTGACATTAAAATGATATTTGGTTATTGTCTGTTGCTTTCAATAAATGGGCTTGAGCTGGAAAAATTGTGCTGTTTTCTAAAACATATTCATAGCCTGCATGTAGCCAATGAGACAAGCATTGTTGAGAATGGTCACAAGCTAAAAACATTGATAGCCTCTGTGGAAGAGTGCACTCACTCTGTGTTCCACAGTGGATTGTTGTTACATCATCATCACTGGAGTGATGGCAAGTAAATGAAAGAGAAAGAAAGAGAAGCATGCACAGTGTCAGCTGTAAGAGATTCTTTTACTCTATTGTGTCATTAACAGCTGGTATAAACACACAGCCATCGCAATAATATTACCTCATGAACAGAGAACCTAATTACCACGCTACAGGAAGCCGAGGTGCATCAGACTGTTTCGAGTTCTTAAAATTGTAGAAGCTAGTTACTTAAAGGAATATCTTCTCTGTGATGCCATGTATTTTGATTGTATGTCTTTGTTTATTGAAAATTAGATTACATTGTTGCCATATTTCTATGAAGATAAGTACGCCATTCTAAGCAATACATTCTCACTGTTATGCATTTCATATGGGGCTGACTGTCTTGAGTCCAGCTGCAGAAGTATTTATTGTACTGCTTGATTGTTGTTGGCTTGTTGAGGCTCAATTAGATCTGCTGTTGACTAAATGGAAGAAAAGTGAGTTTTGACAATGCTATCAGGGACCACCCTTTGCCACTGAAGCCAAGCACCTACTGTACAGTATTTTCAGTGGTATAATCTCTCCTGAGATCATCTAAAGTACCTTGTTGCTCACATGAATTGCAGGTGCTTTGGTGGTTTGATATGTTGTGTGGTATATTTCCAGTTGAGGCTATTAGTATTATGTCATACTTACTTAAATAATTTGACAAAAACGTAATGACTCATTATTAGGTGCTGTTTTACACAATGATTTCAGTGCCAGTTAACACAGTCTGACCTATATACATGCATCTTATTACACAAAATGAGCCTTCCAAATAAAAATTCAGGACTCTGAACAGTTCCTTAATAGCATGCTGATCACTGAACTGAACACCTGGAACATCAGGAGACGTTCAGTGAGTTTTATGTTCATGTGTTATTTTTGTTCATTTTGATGTTCTTGTTATGTTTGGGGGCAGGATATAGAACATCAGTACTTTTTGTTCCCGGGGCAGCATGGTGGCAGGGTGGTTAGCACTGCTGCCTCACAGTTTGAGTACAATTTGGAAGGCCTGGCCTCTCTCTCAGACTGTGTGGAGTTTTCATGTTCTCTTGTGTGGGTTTTCTCCGGTACTCCAGTGTCCTCCCACAGTCCAAAGACATGCACTTACTGGGTTTAGGTTAATTGGCCAATCTAAATTGCCCATAGGTGTGAATGAGAGCATGAATGTGAGTGTTAAAGGTTGTCTGTGACTCTATGCTGGCCCTGCGACAGGCTGGCGACCTGTCCTGCTTCTCGCCCTATATGAGCTTGGATAGGCTCCAGCCCCCCCGCGACCCTGAAAAGGATAAGCGGAAGCGAATGGATGGATGGATATCAGTAGCAGGACCACACCTCACATACTCCTCTTCTGGTTGTTTGACTGTACACACCATGCTGCCCAACAGCCTGTTTTTTTCACCTCCTCTTGTTAGCACCATTTAAAAAAATGTACTATTGTTTGACTCTTTTACTTAAGCAGGGGTTCATACACAGTACCTTATATTCAAACAACACTAAAAATATAAGGGTCTTTAGATGAAGTAGTAGCTGTTGAAAAACAAATTCATATATTGAGTTGTTCTTGATTTTGGAACTCACATATTGGCAAGAGCATTCAATTTTTTTACACGACTCCTGCCACAGTCACCTCTTATGGAAACAAAAAACGATCACTTCCTTTGTAGCAGAGGTTTTTTCCGGGGTTGGACCTCTCTGATATGGAGAGTTTTCTATGCTATGATGAAGGCTGACTTTGTTAGTATGAACAAAGAAGCGTGGCCTTTTAATATCACTAGCACAAAATAAACCCCTGATGCTTTAATCTTTCACTATAATAATACATTCATAAATATTTATAGGAAAATAAAAATATGAATACGAGACAATAGACCAACATCTCAGCTTTTATTTCCAGTGTATCTGGATCTGATACACAGTTCAGAAGATAGCACTTTTTGTCTGAATCCTCCCATTTTTCTTGTGAGCAAAAGTACTGGAATGTGTGACTGTTGCCCAGGTGCGTCCTGTTACATTGTTTATTCTAACAATAAATAGTGCTGAATGTCTACGCTCGGTTTCAGATTTGGGTTTTGGATGTGAGGCCTGTGCATTTATAGTTAGAGGAGTAACCAAATAAAAATCAGAGAGCTGGCTATAGGTGAAAAACAAGTAATTCCAAAGCTGAGAGAAGTTGGAAGATCAATCAGAGCTACTGCACAAACATTAGCCATAGCCAGTACAACCATTTAGAATGTCCTGAAGAAGTACTTGATGACAAAAACACTGTAAGTGCAGACACTAAAAGTAGTTAGTGACATCAGCAACAAGGTTGCAGGAGTGAAGGTATCACAGTCTACTGTTCACAGAAGACTTCATGAACAAAAGTACAGAGGCTTCACCAGAAGATGCAAAACACTAATCAGCAAGAAGAATTGGAAGGCCAGGATGGAAATTTGCCAAGAGGTACAGAGATAAACCTCAGAAATTCTGGGACAAAGTTTTATTAACTGATGAGACAAATATTAACCTTTACCAAGGTAATGAAAAGGCTCAAGTTTGAAGAAAGAAAGGATCTGCTCATGATCCCAAACATACAAGTTCATCTGTGAAATAGGTAATGTCATGGCTTGGGCTTGCATGACTTCTTCTAGGATGGGCTCATTAATCTTTGCTGATGATGTTACGCATGATGGCAACAGTACAATGAACTCAGATGTTTACATAAACATTTTGTCTGTCAGTTTACTGTAAATAAAGATGTAACCAAACTGACTGGGAAATCCTTCATCATGCAGCAAGATAATGACCTAAAACCTACTGCCAGAACTACAAAGGAGTTTATCAGGGGCAGCCAGAGGAGGGTTTTTGACTGGCTTGCTCAGTCTCCAGACTTAAACCCTTTAGAGCGTTTTACCTGCTAAAGAGGAGACTGAAGGAAGTAACCCTCCCAAAACAAACAACTGAAAGAAGCTGTGGTGAAAACCTGGAAAACCATCACAAAAGAAGAAAGCAAAAGTTTAGTGAGGTCAGTGGGTAACAGGCTTGATTCAGTTATTGCAATCAAAGGATTTGCACCTAAATATTAAGGCTTATTCACTTTAATCTGTTTTAATCTGTTCCAACGCCTCTGCTTACAAGAAAAATAGGTGGATTCAGACATCTTTTGTCTCATACTCTTCTTTTAATGTCAAACCCAAATGTTTTCAGTTTGGAGCAAAAATAAAGGGATTGGTCTCACTGCTCCTATACTTTTGGAGGAGAGTGTAACCTTTTTTTTAGAATATAAATAGCTTCCGTGTCTCTAAAAGCGTATTGTTTTCAGTGTGTCTAGCTTTCAGTGTCATTGTAATGGTACTGATAACCTTTTCTTGTTTTGGTATAAAAATGGGAAAACATTTTCACCCAAATAGCTTTTCTGGGCCGGTTCCACCAGCAGTCTATAGAGTGATAATAATAGAAAGGCAACCTCAGGCCTATTTTTAACATGTCAGAAAGGCTTTTAGCATCCTGGTGGTCTTGAAAGAATGAAGAGATTTTTCAGCAGGAGATGAAAAGCAGTAGACCACACTAACTAACTGTTGTATGCTATATTGAGTAGTAGTCCCTTAGAAAAGCAGAGTGGTCATAGGGGGTTCTTCTCAATCTTAATAGAACAATAGGGACATGCTTTAGAGCTTTAACATTGTTCTTTTTGTACAAAGGGGATCCCGGCGTGGGTGTGTCTGCTTTGTCGTCACAACAGCATTGACAATGAGAGAGAGCAGGTGGTAGACATCACTCACCAGACTGCATTAATTATTAAGATTTGTTGCAGCATGGAGAGCTTTGTGAAGAAATCTTTTAATTTTGTTCTTTAATAAATAAACCTATTTTATTTATTTATGCTGAAAAAAATAGTAAGTTAAATTTTTGTTTTTCCTTTGTATTGGACATTTTAATGCTTTTAAATGTGTCACTCTCATAGAAGATTAGGAAGATCTTATAGGCAAACACACACACACACACACACACACACACACATACACCAAGCTTAAATCGGGATAATGCAGCCAGGGCTGTGACATCACCACCTCCTGCGTGCTGATTGGTGGAGCCATGCTTCTAGCTGAGATCTCTACAGCCTCAGATGGCACGATGATACAGCGAGGCAGTACAGCGGGGGCTGTGCACATCCACACAGGCATGGCTCCACTGGATGGGAAAAACACAGGAAGAAGGAAGGATGGGATTTTAAATCACCCTTTCTCTTAGTTTTCTGCTTTTCCGTTTGTGTGCGTGTGTGTGTGTGTGTGTGTGTGTGTGTGTGTGTGTGCGTGTGTGTGTGTATATGTGCGTGCATGTGTGTATGTCAAGTTGAGGGTGTCAGGGAGGAGGGGACGTATTCATCACAGCCTCCAGCAGCTTTTTTGCTTTCACTGGGAAACCAGACAGCGAGATCTGTTTTGCTTCCTGCTGGAAAAAGGGTGCAAGGACATCTGGGTGTTTTTGTGTCAGTTTTTCCACTGTGGATTTTATTTTCGCACACACGCACACATATATGTGCACTGGAACTCATGAAATGCACAGGGCGAGTGCTGGAGAGTGGGGTGTAGAATGGCTCATTATAAGGATGTATCTGTCAGGAAGACTTCTTTAAATCTGGTGACTGGATTTTTTCAGTATCTTCGTGGTAAGTAGGGCATCAGTTCTCATCTGTGTGGACCTGTGTGGCTTATATGGGGCATAACATATGCTAATGCTTTGTAGGTGAATCCCTGCTTTGAGAACTAGTTGTCATGCTGCACAAACAGCTCTGTGTGTTGTATCCGTGTATGTTCACGTCTGTATGTGCCTGCTATGCTTCAGTGGGCATCCCTAGTGCATTAGTGATGAAGCATTTGCCTGTGGGTTAACTTGATGTCTTTGCTCCCTGTATAGTGTTCGCATTGCCTACTTAAACACGTGATCGCTGTCTATATCTCCAAGGGTGGATATTTTAAAAATGGCCACTCTGTGGCATGCAGCATTAGCCAACTGACACGTTTGACAGGGTGTTAGAAATCACTTCTCACCGTGACAAAGCAAAGAAATATATTGTTTTAGTATACATGCTGCATAATGCATGAGGCATTTTGAATGAATATATTAACAGACCACAAGAGAGGCTGGGGGTGACCTAAACAATCGCACATGTTAACACTGGACACATAGGGGTTTGTCAGATGAGAATTTGGCTCTCTGCTCACCCTCTAATCTCCTACTATGACCTCTTTTGGAGTGCTCTTCCCAGGAGCATCTTTTATACCAGCACTGGTAATCATCTGCACACATCTAAATATTCCAGAAACTATCTAACATCCATGGTGCAGGACTGCTCCAATACTACTTGACGTTATGTAGTGTGAGTTATCATAAAATAGTATTCTGACAGTTAAAGTCTTACAAAGGCTGTAAGTGACAAAGGTTTTAGTGAGAGATTGTTATGTAGCTGTAATCCACTAACAGTCACTTCTTTCATGAGTATTATCTGATCATCAGGTTTTATTATATGTGTTCTTTCCATCTGGTTGTTCGTTCTCTATGAATATCACCAGTTTCTCTAGTCCAAGTATAGGGTTTTGTCGTGTATCTGAGCATTCAATTCAATTCAATTCAATTTTATTTATATAGCACCAATTCACAACAAACAGTCGCCTCAAGGTGCTTTTTATTGTAAGGTAAAGACCCTACAATACTGCAGAGAAAACCGAAACAACCCCCTATGAGTAAGCACTTGGCGACGGTGAGAAGGAAAAACTCCCTTTTAACAGGAAGAAACCTCCAGCAGAACCAGGCTCAGGGAGGGGCAGCCATCTGCCGTGACCGGTTGGGTCTGAGGGGAGAGAGGACAAAAAATATGCTGTGGAATAGACACAGAGAATGATTAAACACAGAATGAAGTATAAACAGAGTAAAAACGGTGAGTAAAAAGAAGCAGTGCATTATGGGAACCCCCCAGCAGCCTAGGCCTATAGCAGCATAACTAAGGGAGGGTTCAGGGTCACCTGATCCAGCCCTAACTATAATCTCTATCAAAAAGGAAAGTTTTAAGCCTAAGTATGTGATATGACTATCATGCGTTGACATGGACTATGTTCCTTTAATTTTTAGATGAGCAAGAGGCAGTCCAGAAGAGAACTTTCACAAAATGGATCAATTCTCATTTAGCCAAGGTAAGTGTGAGTCTCCATCAATGCAATCCACTGCTTACTTTACTACACTAACGTAAATCCCTTCTAAACTGTTGGAGATGAAATTTACAAGCTCATCAGCTGCACTTGAAACAATCTGTCAAACTTGTCATGATTACTGTATGTAGCTTCTATTCTCAGGCTGCTGACATGTCATGTCTGTATAAAGTAGTGACTGCATGAAGATTTACCATGCAGTAATACCAGCCTTGATAACACTGCACAAGATAATTCAGTTTGTCCAATTAACTGTAAATAATGACATCATTTACTACGATACTTAAGCACTCAAAATGAAATCATGTTTAATGAGACTGGGCTGTTGTTTGTAATGGAATTTTGCTTGATCTCAAGGAGGGGAAAGGACAAACTCCATACACTTACAAACCTGTGATTTTCAGGTCATTTATTTCATGAACAGAATTATCTTGACAAAGCTCGAGGCAGTTCAGTTTTAAAAATCAGGCGTTTGGGGCATTTATAGGGAAAGTGGAGGGGAGTTTGTTCCTGTGTACATATAGTGGATTTAAGGATTAACCTAGAACTGGTGTTTGGGCTATGAATTTGTTGTATTTATTCTTGTGTGTCTGCTGTTTATGAGTGCATAAGTATGTGTTTTGGCATTTGGTTATTCATGTACTGTATGTGCGCGTCGGCGTATGTGTGTGTTTGTGGAGAGGATTGGCAGGGACAGTGATGCAGTGTGCAGATGGAGAGCAAGACGGTGAGGACTTTTCCCTGCAGGCAGTTGTCTGCTTCTAAGTTTCATGCATGTAAATTACAAGGCACCAATTGGACAACAATAACACAAGCCCACATGCTGTGTTGCCACACAGTGGGACTCGAAAGTGTCAGGAACTGAATTAGATTGTGTCCGTTGATGTACTGCATACCAGAAAATTGCTCAAAATATAAATAACTTTCTGAGAATCTTTATGTAACTGCAGATGACACAGCAAAGTATACAACACAGGAAACACTACAGGGTGTCAGTCTGGGATCTGGCAAAGGATTTGGTTTAGAGGGGTCTTTTGTTGAGCCTGATCTGCCCACGATAGTTCAAAGCTTGGCTTCTAAAACTTTAGAAGAATCTGAGTAATGTGGTGGGCTAGAGTTGGGTCGCTCTGTTGGTCTATTCATCATTATTCATGCAATGCGCTCGAGCTCACTCACTGTGCATACCAATAGGACTAATGTAGCATAAGCCACATCATGAAAGACATTTCACACAGTCAGGTTTGCACTGCAAACAGCTCCTGAGTGACTGCCTTTTTTAACAGGAAAATTTTCAGAGCCAGCTTTTCTTCTAAAAACGATTGTTGCTGTGATAAGAAAAATTCAATATTTTTTTTTTGTGTTTGTGCATGCATATTAAAAATCAGTTTGAATGAAATTTATTTTTATAGAGGAAAGTTTATCAAAGTTTGAACTTCTCACACTTACCCTCAGCCTTTGTGTCCATTTCCTGTGATATTGCGTTACTAAGCAACTTTCCAGTGATTCTCACTTTGTTTCCACTGCTAAGTGTTTGCTGATAGCTCAGAAAGTTTCCAGGGTTGGTGTAATTTTCCAAAGGACAAAGGCTGTCTTGGGCTTATATTAGCGTTTGAAAAACTGAAGGGCTGCTTTTTTATTTTATCTAACAGAAATAGAATAGATCACTACATATAGATAAAATGCATTAAACTTACATTCCTAAAATTGTGTCTCAGCTGCACATTAATCTATGCACAGTCACGCTTCAAAAGTGGAACTTAAGCTGCAGTGCTGAAGGAACAATATGCATTTTAATTAAGTTGTAAAAACAGGTGAAGAATTAGAGGAAAACCTAAATGATGGCCCTGTTAAACTGTGGGCGCATTTACTAAGCTTTTGCTTATTATTTCACCTGTATGAATCTGCATAGAGATCGCAAAACTGAACATAGTTACAGATTATCTAATGTTGTTATGTGACAAAAAGACAAAAGAATACGTGTATCTAATAACAAGACAGAAGCTTGCTTCTTCATGCTGCTCTGCCCCAAATAGGCAGCCAACTGCATCCTGTCATGGAATATGTTGAGTTGTGAAATGGCCCGTATACAGTGCCAAATAAAGAATCCCCATGGTGAGCTTTGCTTTTAATTACAGCGTCATTGTACTGCATAAATAAACATGTGTTTTATTTATTTATTCTGAGCCGAATATGTAAAACAGTACATCATAACGCTGTCATTCATGTTGGGGATTCTGCAGCTCTGTAAATGTGTGGAGATGATATCAGGAGACAGTATCCAGTTAGGGTTAAATGAGTACCATCGCCTCAGGACTGGGCACCAAGCCACTGCTGAGGAAAAGGCACCATCTTTTCAGCTGCAGGGAGGCTGTGTGGTTGTTACTAACAAGCCTGTTTCTCACAAACAGCATTTGGTTTCGCCTCTTTGTGCTAGTATATCAATATCCTTTGATACTGTGGAATTACCAATGTAAATACATTTCGTGTTGGTCTAGTTTCTAGTTACTGCAGATTTTCATGACATTTTGCTTCTGCACATTAAAGCTGTCTTCTATCCTCTAGCATAAACCACCACTAGAGGTAAATGACCTGTTTGAGGACATCAAAGATGGGGTGAAGCTCTTGGCACTGTTGGAGGTCCTGTCTGGCCAAAGACTAGTAAGTAGCACTGTATGTAGACATAAACTATATGAATTTACAGTCATGTGAAAAGGAATGTTTGCAAAGGACTCTGACTTTTAACAGTTGGTATGAGGTGTTAGCGCTGATATGATATGCTGTGTTTGGTTTTGTCCATGTCCCAACAGTCCCATTTTGGACTTGTCTGTCTAAAGACATTGTTCTAGAAGTCTTGTAGTTTATTCAGATGCAGCTTTGCAAACTTATTCTTTTAGAGAGAAGAGGCTTTTTCCAGGCAACCCTTCCAAACAAGCCAGACTTGTTTAGTTGTTTTCTAATTGTATTGTTCCGAACTTTAACATTTACTGTAACATGTACGATTTTTATGAGCAAATTTTTATCTATTATTATCTATTCTATTCTATTAGTTTGTTAAGTGAAGATGCTAGCAAAAGATGATTGTATTTTCTCCTGTGTTCAAAACATATGGCAGTATATACAGTACTATACTGTAAACTTGGAAAATAATTTTTGGTCAAAAATGTTGTAAATATTTAGTCGTGGATTACTGTACATGGACTTAATTTTGATCTGAACCTCCCTGCTGTGAGGAGCTGTTAGTACAACAGTGTTGCTATTTTCCTCTCTTTCTCCTGACACACACGCGCGCGCACGCACACACACACACACACACACAGTTTCTCTCACTGCAATTTCTGATCAGACCTGTCTTGATGCAAACCTCCATGCCATCTGTAAAGCTGTTGGTTGCCAAATGAGTCATTTGCACTTCATGGTGAACAGCGTTTCATGTTTTCACTTACTGCTTTCAGAAGTGCACCCTTGCTTGTTTATGTCAGCCAAAATTTTTAACATGGACAGATATGATTGGGTTCAGCTCGTGTTTAGTAGCACAGGATTGCAACTTTGGTACTCTGCTGTTAATTTATGTAAGAAAAACCCTGCTAATTCTCACAGACCAATCTGTGTGTTACAGTGCAGTTAGTTGCAACTATGATTAATTTTTTTTCCCAACTGACAAAGTGGACAGTAGAAAAAAATTGCCATCTGCAATTATATTCCTACTATTTTTCAAATCAGCAGATGGTTGAATTAAGATCAGATTAGGGTTCATGATATGGCTAAATTTTTACTTTCTGTCCTTTCTGTCTTAAGCCTTCTGAGCAAGGCCGCCAGTTGAAGAGGATCCACTGGGTTTCCAACATCGGCACTGCACTCAAATTCCTTGAAGGCAGGAAGGTAAGCATGCAGCCATAATGACAGTTTGACCTTTCACTGTGAATATTGTGAAATATTTTTCTTCCACAACTGAATATATTACTTGAAAGAAGTGACATGTCTTCAAGAAGTCAAGGTATGATTAAGAATGCTTGAGAAAAAGCTTTTGATTGGCTATATATTAATATGCATACGGTAACTGTCTGTAGAACACTACGTTTAGAGAAGCAGGAAACGGGACTTCTTGATTACATAAGCCATCTCTAAATCTCTTGGCGCTATGAAGCCTGTGTCCCACTTTCATCTGAGTTCCCTGAGGACTGAGACTTACATTGTTGTGATCTCTCTTTCATCACGTGTGCCTTCAGTCTGTGTATCGAGGATCACCGGTCAGTCGCCAGTAAACGCCCTGTGTGATCATATACTGTATGCATCCTTTTCTTTTGATGCACGATGTAGACTATGCAATGCTTGGATACAGTCATTCGTTTTCTATAGTTGTAGTCATTAAGCTTTTCAACTGAGGTGTGTTTAATGCATTTTGACTATAACACTGATTACTGGTGTGTCTGGCTCCCTAAATTCTGACTTCATCAAAAACAGAGATGCCAACATGACAAATTGTAGCAGTTCTTCAGTGGAAGATCTGAAATGCTGTGTTGCATCTGCTTTTCCTTTAATGTTTAGTTGAACACTCTTATTTTTTTTTATCTGGTTGACTTTCCATTATTGCTGTTTGTGCCTTCTGCCAGTGATAATACGTACTGTAACTGCATCAAAGACTTGGCTTTGATGACTTTGAGCAAACAAGCTTGCACATTTTTGGGACTGTGTAACTGCTAGGACTCCTCTGAGTTCAAATTCTCACTTCTAGACCACCTGAATAGGACTTGGTTTTGATAATAATCTTTTGCTTGGCTTTTGTTTCAGATCAAACTTGTTAACATTCATGCGACTGACATCGCAGATGGCCGACCATCAATTGTCCTTGGGTTGATATGGACCATTATCCTGTACTTCCAGGTAATGCTTCATCTCTGTTTAAATCCCAAATGTTTGATTACATTGTCTCTTCCAAGGTGAGTTGCAGCCCTGCAAGTAAACCCTCTGCTCAAATATTTTTTTTTGCTCAAGATTTAATCCATTGTTAATCTGTTCTTTTTAACCTTTACAAAGGACAAAGTATAAGTAAAGCATCTGCAGCTTAAAGGTGATGTTGGACATTAGCAATGCAGGTGAATGCCAAAAAATACTGTCACTTTCTCCTTATTTTCTTCTTGTCTCTTAATTAGATTGAAGAGTTAACCAGTAACCTGCCAGCCCTCCAGGCTCTGTCCAACAGCAACTCTTCTGTGGAGAGCATCACCAGCTCTGAAACAGGAAGCCCTCCGATGAAGAGGAAGGTGGTTAACACATTTAAGGGCAATGCCAAGAAGGCCCTGCTCAAATGGGTCCAGTGTACAGCGGCCAAGTATGTCACTCAAAATGCCTTTTTAAATTATCATTGTGTAATATGTCATATTGCAAGGGTTTCTGTCATAATACACATTTATGTATGCAAGTTCTGTAAAATGAAAAATCTTACATGTTTGTTTTTCAGGGATTTTGGAATTGAAGTGAAGGACTTTGGTCCCAGCTGGCGTGATGGGGTTGCATTCCAGTCAGTGGTGCACGCAATCAGACCTGACCTGGTGGACATGGAGGTGGTACGGCGAAGAAGCAACAGGGAGAATTTGGAGGAGGCCTTTGCACTCGCAGAAAATGAACTGGGCATTCCTCGTCTGCTGGATCCAGAAGGTGTCCTTGACCATTTCAACAGCTTGCATTTATTATTCCAGTGCTGCAGGCTATTCTGGCAATGAAGTATTGAATATGTGTCCTAAACTGTTGAGTGTTTGGATATTTACTAGTGTTTTAGACACAGGAAACATTAATGAAATGATTGTGCTTCTGTGTCCATTCTACATGAGTTGTGTGCTGGAAATAGCACAGGAGATTAATATTCTGTGTTATTTGAAGCTCAGAGTTTCAGACTGTGGAGAAGCAGTCTGCAGTGACTCTGCAGTCCTGTCTTCTCTAGCAGAGTCGTGATGCTTTATTGCAGCTACACACTGAAACTACCCATTGCTTTTACAGGAGTTTGAACCTGATTTCTAAAAACATCAGGTCAAGGATGGAAATCAAAAAGACATGTTTAATTAGCTGCCAAGCCTTGGGAGCGTTATCCTAAGGACACAAAGTGTTTGTGTGTCATACTGACTTAATACCAAAATTAATGGCTCTGTCAGTACTCTCCTCATCTCTGCCAGCATCATAACATGTTTTACCTTTATTTCCAACAAGATTATAAAATGTCTTAATGTATTTGCATCCATTTTAAAGATAATCTCATTCTTAGTATGACGTTTTTCATCAATTGCAGTGGAAAATGTTTATGTTGATCTGCAGATGTGGACGTAGACAAGCCAGATGAGAAATCCATCATGACGTATGTGGCTCAGTTTCTGAAGCACTATCCAAATCCCCAACATTCTGAGACCGACGGACAGCAGGATGAGGTACCTAACCCTAAATTTATCATTTATATTTCAAGTGCATGTAGGCAGGGATACTTTGGGCAGTTTGGGGTAAATTGGGATTAGAATGAATATTTAACTGCATTTGTTATTACGTTTAAAGTTGCACATAGTGTCTCTAGTTTTTCTAAAAACTGCCTACATGCAGACAACACTCTATACAGTACTTAATAAATGTTGCTTTATCTGCTGCTGATCAAAACTTTAATCCGTGCCTGCTCTTCTTGACACCTGTCATTCTATCACATTAAGCTTAAATGAGATAAAGCAATCGTCGCATGATCACAGCAAAAATATAATCAACATAGTTTTCCATCATCACAGACTCATTTAATTTCTTCATTTACTTATTTTTTGGGCCTATTAAGCTGCTTCTTGGCTCAATTCCAACTTTTGCACTGTCAGTGCCAGTACTCCAGGTGAGAGTTCAGGTCATAGTACTGCATGCTTTCTGTTTGAAGTGAATACCCACCTGGGTCTTGTTCCATTTCTATCCACTTGACTTCTTTGATTTTCCTTGCTGTTTTAATGCCTTTATCACATATTTGCATCTTTCTGCCTTCCTGGATAGTTTGGTCCCCAAGATATAGAGCAAATGCTTGAGGTATGTTTAACTTGACAGACTAAATCAGAGCTTTAAAGCTATTTTCATTGTCTGTGTCATCTTCTTACCCATTTTTCTTCTACCTTAACTAATTAGTCCTTAAATGTAGAGGTTGTATGTGTGTGTGAATCTCTTAGCAAAGTGATTCTTTAATCTTTAACTGTATGTTTTTGGCATGTCATTTCTATTTGACATTCCCAACGGCATGCTTATAATGAAAAAGAATTAGGTCTATTCCCAATGTAAGCTGCATGTCTCCTAATTATGACAGAGAGAGGAGCGGAAGATGCTGAGAGAACTAAAGGTGTTTTTAGATCAGCTGGAGAGAGATGTGCTGAGGGCCCAAGGAACAGAGGGAAGCCTCACTGACAAATATCAGGTTAGTTAAGTGTGGGAAACGTTGCACTCCAGCATTCTTCTTTGAAAAGATCATCTATCAACATGGATGTCTTTTTTTTTTTTGCAGGCTTTTAAGAACTTCCGTGTGCAGTATGAAATGAAGAAAAAGCAGACAGATCCGCTCTTACAGCCAGTCCAAAAGGATGGCAAGCTCTCTGTGGATCAAGCTCTGGTCAAGCAGGCCTGGGACCGTGTGTCAGCCAGGGTAATTGTACTGCATACTTCTGTACAACATGAATAATTCATTACCAACCACAAAGACAGCAGGATAAGTTATGATAATTAATCATACATAAATTAAAGAAGGACAGCATGGCGTGGTGGTTAGCATTGTTACCTCTCACCAAGCAGGTCCTGGATTCAAATCCGTTATCTGGCTGATGTCTTTCTGTGTGGAGTTTGCATGTTCTTCCTGTATCTGTGTGGTTTTCTCTGGCTTCCTCTCACAGTCCAAAGACATACAATTAGTGGGGTTAGGTTAATTGGTGATTATAAATTGTCATTAGATGTAAATGTGATGTTGTCTGTCTCTCTGTGTAAGCCCTGTGACAGACTGGTGACCTGTCCAGGGTGCACCCTGTTTCTCAGCCTATGGGAGCTGGGATAGGGTCCAGCCCCCCCCCGCAACCCTGAATTAGATAAGTGGAAGAAAGTATATGGATGGGTAAATGAAATGAAATCTGTTGATTAATAATAATCTTAAAAAACTGCATCTATGCGCTGGAAGCTCTGAAAAACACCAGCCAGGGTTCATCTATTTACTGGTTGCCAGTGACAGTTCAGTGGGGTGTAAGCGTTTGAATCAGTTTATTCAGGGGGGGAGGAGATGGGAACAGAGGCGATGTTGTTCATAGGGCAGTCTACTCCTCGAGACCTCCACAGCTCGGCTAGACTTGCATAAAACTCTTTTGTAGCCTGATTACTTGTGACCATGTGGAAATGTTATCCTCAGCATAGCCTTTTCTTTCTTGGGATCTTCCTTTGGTAGAGTGGTTTTGTTTAATCAGTGTCAATTGCAGCTGCTGGACTGGCACATCCATCTGGACAAGTCCCTGCCTGGGCCTCTGGGAGTGATTGGTGCCTGGCTGCACAGAGCAGAGATGGCTCTGAGAGAGGACATTCCTATCCAACATGCTCATGAAGAGACAGCCAATGTTCTTCACAGAAAACTAGAGCAGCATAAGGTATCATAGCATGGCTTTCAGTGTTTACCTGTCATGCTGTTTTGGACAGTATGTAGCACAGATAGTGTGTTTACTCTTGCAGGAGGTATTAAAAAGCTTGGAGTCTCACAGGCAAACCTTCCAGCAGATCAACAGGGACAGATCAGTGAATGGGGTTCCTGTCCCACCTGAGCAGCTCCAAGACATGGCAGAACGGTAAGATCTTGGTCAAGTAAAAATGTTTTGTCATATGATGATTTCTTTGTTTAGTCTTTTGCACTTTTTGAGTAGATAATAGACCATTTGTTTAATTTACAGGTTCAACTTTGTGTCTACGTCATCATACGCTCACTTGATCAAGCTGGAATTCTGGGAAATGAAGTATCGACTGATGGCATTTCTTATGTTGGCTGAATCAAAGCTCAAGTCCTGGATCATTAAATATGGCCGAAGGGATTCAGTTGAACTTCTATTACAAAGCTACATTGTAAGTTGAAATCATAGGAACTGTACTCCATGTATTTGAATGGCACCATGTCTATCAAACCACTGTATGTTTGCCTTTCTTTTTCAGACATTTGTTGAAGGCCACCGATTTTTTGAGCAGTATGAGATAATCTTCACGGGTCTCAAGCAAGCTGCAGAAGTTTATGTTAAATCTGACAGTTCAAGTAAGTCTCTTTGCTCTTTTATTCCTGAGCACTTTGTCATTTGTGCATACTATACGCAAGTGTTCATGTGGGCTCATGGTAAAAAGTTACTGTTGATTTCATGTTACAGGGTCTAAGACCTGTAACAGAGGTAAGTCCAAAAACAGTCAAAACCTTGCTTGATCCTGAGCCATTTCTGTCTGTATATAAGGGGCTGCACTTCTCCTCTTTAAAATCCCCAAAGAGCCAAATCATGTTGCATACTGCATGGGATAACAATAGTTTGAATGCTTTCTTAGCATGATTTTTCTGACCTAACACACCAGCATCAACCATGAGGCCAAATCATCAGCGGACATAATCAAATCCCTTGTATACAGATGGTATCCATTGTGATTTTAGTTAAACTGAACTATTTCCATTCTCTGTTTAAAGTTGATGAAGCAGAGGGGGTGAGTAAATTCCTCAGTGAAACTACGGCTCAGTGGAAGAACCTGGCTTTGGAGGTCCGCAGTGTACGCAGCATGCTGGAGGAGGTGATCACTAACTGGGAGAAGTATAGTAGCACAGTGGCATCTCTGCAGGCCTGGCTGGAGGATGCTGAGCAGATGCTCAGCCAGTCAGAGAATGCCAAACGTGTAAGTGCATTCACAGATAATAGAAAAATCAATATTAGGATATTTTATGTTAATTTTTTGTGTGCTGATTAATTTTATGTTGAATTTCTTTTTTTTTAACAGTTGATGAAAAGTATATCTTTCTCTTTGGCAACAGAGTGTACAGTTAAAGTTGTCCGGTCTTTGTTATTCTTCCTTGTTTTAGGATTTTTTCAGAAACCTCTCTCACTGGATCCAGCAGCACATGGATATGAACGATGCGGGGAACTTTCTCATTGAGACGTGTGATGAAACGGTCTCACGGGATCTCAAGCAGCAGCTTCTGCTGCTGAATGGGAGATGGAGGGAACTGTTTGTCAAAGTCAAACATGTAAATGCAACACACTTTTGAACAGTGCATGCACTGCCAAAAAATATCTAATTATAACTTGCATGCAAACAGCTGCAAATTTTTTAAATGTCTTCCATTTCATTGGCAGTATGCAAGAGCAGATGAGGTTGATAAGCTGAGGCAGGACTACCAAGATGGGATTAATACACTTAAAATGTTCATGGATGCAACCAATGAGAAGATGACAGCTCCTATCCAAGTTTCTTTTCTGAATGTCAGAGCCTTTGTTCAAGATGTTGAGGTAAACAGCCCATGCTCTGTTCTTCTTCCTCAACTTAGACTATTATCTAGGCTTCTACCAATCTAGACTACTTACTATTTATTCTCCATTATGTCATTTGTCATATTTTTTATAACTTCGCCTAGGAAATCAAGCACAAATTGCCAGCTATGGAAGCAGCCTGCAAGGCAGCAAGCCGCACAGCTCAGCTGTTAACCAAAGACACGCCACAAGAGGAAGTTTCACAGATGTTAAATGTGATGGCCTCAATCAAAGAACAGCTGAGTAAGGTGTGTAAAAGTCAGCTTAATGTGTCATTTCCTGATACTGAGGTTGGCTGAAACTTGTATTTACACACTGGCATTTTCAAAGAATGCAGTCATTTTAAAGTGCATAATCTATATTGAAAGTAAGAATAGTCAAGTTTGAGCACATCTGAAATGGTATTTGTGATGAAATAACATAACACTTGCATTTTACTTTCATCAATATACTCTCCTCCAATTAGATAAGAGAGAGATGTTTACCTCTGCTTCGGGAGTCTCAGTCCCTTTTACCTCCACTGGAGGAAATGGAGAAGAATATCACCGGCTTCTATCAAGCTCTGGAGAAGGCTAGTCATATTACCAGCACCACTGACTCAGAAGGACCAGTAGACTTTAAACAAAAATGCCAGGTGACTAATTAAAAGGAGTTACTTTTAAATACACAGAGGCGTTTTGAGTTTTGGCAGATTTATGTATGTTTTAGCATAAATCCACAAGATCAGATTAAATGGCTAAGACTCTACCTGTCATTTAATGCTGCAGGAACTGGCAACCTTCACACATAGCTGTAAGAAGTGTCTGACAGTAATAGAGAAAGACCACCAGAACATCCAGAAAATTATGAACAGCAGTAAAACGCTTGAACATATGGACATGAGTCTTCTGCAGAAACGAGTAGCAGACCTGCAGACCTCGTCACAGGTAAACATCAAACTCTGCTACAATTCCCCCTCCCAATCGATGTTTTTATTATTTTAGCACTTAAAAATGACTTCTTTTGTGCTTAGAACTTGATTAAGGAATCTACAGAGTGGAGAAAGCATGTGGAGGCTAACAGCAGTCTTATGAAGAGGTTTGATGAGTCACGGGTAGAGCTGGAGAAGGTTCTTAAAATGGCACAGAACTTTCTGACAGAAAGAGGCAACCCAGAGGAGCTGCTCAAGAAGCACACTGTGAGTGTACTTTGCAAGAATTTGATGTTTTTTCATCTTACAGACTCATCTTGTAGGAAAATGCACACCATATTGAACCACAGCACAGTAAGATAATCTGCCTAAAGTGTTAAACATGATGAACAGTTAATGTTTTTTTTGCAGGAATTCTTTGGACAGCTCGACCAGCGGGTCTTGAACTCTTTCCTGAAAGCTTGTGATGAGCTGACAGACATTTTGCCGGAGCGGGAGCAGCAGTCACTGCAGGAAACAGTTAGAAAGCTGCATAAACACTGGAAGGTTGGTGCCAAGGATGTGTTTCATCAATTCATTTATAATATTTTTAAATTAAATATTACTTTAATATTGATTAACACTTTCTGGTGCTTTCCAAAACATTGTCAAAAATAAACTGTGCTGCTCTGACACTTATTTGCTGATGTCTTCCTTTTTTTTCAGGATATACAGACCGATGCCCCCTTTCATCTCCTGCACCTGAAGGTGGAGGTGGAAAGAAGCAAGCTGATGTTGTCATTGCAGGAATGCCAGGCAGAACTGACCAGAGAAAACCGCCACCTCGCTAGCATGGGGAGCGAGAGGCTCATTAAAGAGCACAGGGTAAGCACAGTGTAGATGGATGGCTGTCCTGGTTACATGTATTGATTAACTCAGTGTGAATCAGTTCACTGCCTTGCACAGTAACAGTGTGGGGAGAACTGAAGCTCTTTCTGTGTCTACCAAATATTGTGCTTAGCAACATTTTAGATTTACGTGCGTTTTCTGTGTATATAAATGGCCTCCAGGCCTTCTTTAGGGAAAAGGGTCCCCAGTCCATATGTGAGAAAAGGCTGCAGCTGATGGAGGAACTTTGTCAAAAACTCCCTGAGGGTGACCCAGCTCACCAGACCTTGGAGACGGTGAGAAAGGACTTTGCTGAGGTCCGGGAGGAAATCGAGAACACTCACCACAAGCTAATGCAGCACCAAGATAAATGGAAGGAGTACAACAAAAGGTGCAATCACTTTATAACATTTGTCACTCTGGTGAAGTTCTTTCAGTGTGAACAGTTTCTATGAAGGTGTTGTAGTGGTTACGTGGCCACATAACAAAAAGGGTTCTGAGCTGTGTTTAGAATTTAACCTAGTGCGTTGTGGTGCTGCAGCAATAAAATTGTGTGTTGGTCATTGTCAGGCAGGGTTCTACATTCTTGGCATACCCAATATAATCATGTTAAAATTCTTTCAGTCACTGGAAATAAAGAGCAACAGTTGTAGGAGTTGTAGTCATGAGCGCTCAATATTTGGGACAAATATTTTAAAGGATCTTGAATTTCAAATTCTATCTATCTATCTATCTATCTATCTATCTATCTATCTATCTATCTATCTATCTATCTATCTATCTATCTATCTATCTATCTATCTGAGATAAAGTTACTTATCCTTTGTTTGTGCTGTGAAACAGGTATGCGGAACTTTCCTGTTGGCTTATATCTAAAGAAAGTCAACTGAGGCTGCTGAGAAACCGAGCTAATGACCCCAATAAATATGGCCAAGTGAAGGCTACCATCACTGTGAGTTACTCCCTTTCCTGAACTCCAAACTATTTACTGCCTTTCTCATTTTCCTCGCTTCTGTGGTGCGTCACATCTGATGTCTAGCAGATTTCTCACTGCCATGTCTGAGGAGATGATTGTAAAAACACTTTGAGTCAGGTGACTCTTGTCCACATGGGTCGTATCACACTCTGTTGTTGCGTGCAGGAGCTGCGGAATGATGCTGAGCTACAAGAGGGGAATCTTGGCTGGCTGAAAAGCCGTATGGCTGTACTGATTGAAATCTGTGCTGACAGCGATGCCCAGAGGCAAGGAAGTGCACTGAGCAAGCTCTCTACTGATTTTAAGGGTCTTCTGGCTTCTCTGCTAGAGGTAAGTGATCTTATCACATTTTAAGGTGCCAAAACAATCTGGAGACCACACAGTTAAAAGGAATCTTTCAATACGGATATATTAAGGGTGTGGAACTCATTTTAGTTAACTTGCTGCAATTGGCCCAATTTGAGCTGTCTTTGATTGGACTAACCAATAATTTATTTAAAAAATTAAAAACACGCAGTTTCAGCAGTATGTTTCATTTCATGTGCATAAACACAGTAGGTCTCTAAATGTACAAAACCTTCACATGTTGAACTAAATAACAATCATATTTTATTTCTTTATTTGATTCAGACAATTTTTCATGATCTAGAAATCTTTTAACTTAGAATGGGAAAAAATTACAACTGGAATTATTAATGACTGCCCTACAATTTTAGGAGATCAGCAATTACAGTCTAAGATATGAGCGCATATTATTAAATATTTTTACAGTTGCCATGCACAGCTATTTGACATCATTTTCCAAAACAAAGAACTGCAATATCCAAGAGTAATTATTGTTTTTGATAGCTTTGCACTTTTCTCTGTCATCTCTTAAATCAGGCTGAGAAGATGGTGCTGGCTGTTGGTGATTGTGTACAGTTCAGGGAAGAAGTACAAAGTACACTGGAAGACCTGGTTCAAGGACAGAAAGAGGCTCAGGCTGAGGTTGCCAAAATCTTGGACTGCCCAACTGCTAGAGAAGCCCAACAACTGCTACTTGTTCATCAGGTATTGTTAGACATAACAATTCCTCATTACTAGGCTTTGCCCTTTTGTTTTGCTTGATTAAAATTAGCACATTACTATTAAACTTTTACTTAAATAATCAAACATTTCTAATGTGTCCCTGTAGCAACTATTAAAACGCCTGAAGCTAAAGAGAAAGGATGTTCAGCACCTATTCACCAGAGGCCAGCAACTCCAAGCTGAGGAGGGATTGGGAGAGACTCTGCAGCAGGACCTGCAGAGCTTAGAGAACACACTTAGCAAAATGGAGCAGAATATGGATTCACAGGAGCAAAGCCTTGAGGTGAGTAATGTTAAGACTGATCTAATAGCTGGTGATACACTGGTTGTTAACATCTACACTGGTGCTCTAAATATTAACCTGCAGTACCAAATCTACAGTGATGAAAAAGTGATTTTGCTGCACAATCCTCCACCCACAGAAGTCATAAGGTTACCTTTTTTATTATGTTGTGCGCTGAATAGGTTTGCTGAAATGCACTTATGGTGTGAAAAGTTACTGTGAGCATCTGAGCTTAAGCAACTGTATTATTCAATTCAGTTCAATTCAATTTGTATAGCCCAGTTTCACATATGGAGGTTCAAAGGGCTTCACTCGTGTAACATATTAAAAAACATTTGTGGGAGGAGGGGGAAGAGAAAAAAGGGCACTTAGATACAGTATCAAAACAGACATTTAAACAAACAAGCAGGCCATCATAAATATATAGATACAAACATACATACATACCTACTCAGACATATAAAATGCATGAAAATAATTCATACATAAAATCTTGTAAAATGCAAACAGAAATATGAAAAATGAAACAAACTCGGTAGTAAAAGAAGCAGAAGATGGATATGATATTGATGAAAAAGATGCGCATTTGCTTTTTACCCAATTACTAAATGTGACTGAACTCTAGTAGATATGGATGTCTTCTTCTTTCTGCTGCTCCCTTCAGGGGGTTGCTGCAGCCAATCATCTGCCCCCATGTCTGTCACACCAACCCTCTGCATGCCCTCCGGCACTACATCCCAGGCAGCTCCACTATATTCACTATCCCTACTCTGTACATGTCTAAACCATCCCTGCCTTGGCTCTATAACTTTATCTCCAAATTGCTCAAACAGAGCTCCGCTCTAATATAGTCATTTGTAATCTTGTCCGTCCTGGTTACTCTCAATGAAAATTTTAACATCTTCAGCTCTGTGACCTCCAGCTCGACCTCCTGTCTTTTTTGAGCACTACCGTCTCCAAGCCATGCATCATAGCAGGTCTCACTACCATCTTGTAAACCTTCCCATTCACACTTGCTGCAATGCTTTTGTACAAATCACCCCTGTAGTAGTTGCGGCTGTACATAAGTATTGTTATTTTAAAAATGTGTGTTTTTAAGTGTTTCTTAAAATTATCAGTAGACTTTGCTTCTCAAATATTTTGATGTAGGCTGTTCCAGAGTTTGGAGGAATAAGCTGGAAAAGATGCAACGCCATTTTTTCTCTGTGAGGAGTAATGGTGATCAAACAGTTTGGGAGAGAGTGTGAGCTGGGATGTAAAGTGACAGACTTTCAGAAATATAAGATGATCCATGCAAGTAAGGAACTGGAAGCCAATGGAGCTCTCTTCAAACTGGAGTGATGCACACTCTACAGTATTATTCGTTTTAGTTAATAACCTCATAGCAGAGTTCTGGATAAGTTGCAGCCTACTGGAAAAATATTCTACTAGAAAAATGAATGCATGAACAAGCTTTTCAGAGTCATGGGAGGAAAGCTCCTAAGTTGGAAGAATGTTGTCTTTGTGATGAAATTAATGTGGGCTCAAATCAGAATCTAAAATAATGCCCAGGACTTTTCATTTGTGGTTCTGCACCATCAGCTGAATTATGTAAATTATGAAACAACAGATTGCATTTGGCTTTAAGGTTAAAAAAAAAAATTTGTTTTCATTAAATTTTTAAAAAGTTTGCAGTCATCCATTTATTAATGTCAGATTAAACACTGGTAGAGAGATCAGTAGATCGTTATCATCTGGGGCGTACAGCTATAGCAATATATTCATATAGCTGTGTATCATCCACGTAACTATGGTAACAAATATTATACTATCTGATAAGGTTGCCAAGTGGCAGCATGTATTATAACACAATGCCTTTGCTTTTGTATTATTTTGTTAAAGTGTAAGAAGTTTTTTCTGACATTAGCCAAAACTCTCTCTGCACTCTGCTGTAACATATTCCCTATTGTTGCGTGGTTCTGAGTGTTGTTCAGTTCAGTATCTGTTATTAAGCTTACTTTCTCCTTCATGTGTTTTTATATTGTGTTGCCTTCTTTTTTTGTAGCTTGTTTGTATTTTTTTTTACCATCAGCCTCTCCAGGATGTGAGCTTTTCGGCTAATTCTTACACAGTTACATTACATTGATAAACTAATGTGTGTTGCTGCTTATTAATAAATGAATGAAGTGAAGTAAGTAAAGGAAAATGTTATGCACAGTGGCCTGAAAGGTCTGACTGATGTTTTCTAATGGAGTATCTTTCTTTGTGAAGCATTACAGCCGTAAGGATGCCTGACTGCAGTGAGTCAGATATCTTATTCCTAATGGTGCCAGTACAGGCTGTTGACAATTGGGGGTAGTCTTGAAATGGAAATTTAAGTTCTTCCTTTTTTATGCTAGAGGTCATTAAAAGATTATAAGTAATGTGAGCATCAATGAGTGTAATGTGTGTGCAGATATTGACTTATGTCATGAGGCTATTGTTGAATATTTGCTGTGCTATCTCTATGAGCAATGCTGGCTCATCGCCCCTGATGATAAGTGCTAACATTACACTGTCATTTGCATACACAGTAGCTGTAAAGAGCAGGTTTGGTATTGTCTTGTGTTATTGTGTTCTTTTGTTATGGTCTTAATATGTTTCTTTTTCTGCCAGTGGGTGATAATAATTTTCTTGCTGTAACATTTGTGCTCCATTTAAGTGTGAAGGTTTGATATCAGCAATTAACAATATGGATTCTTGATAAAGGAACACAGCACTGTGTCTCCTACTGTTGTTGGCTTTTATATAGATATAAATGAATGAATATGAAAATAATGCTGATATGGCCTTAATGAGTTTGACAATTGCCTTTCCTAGGTCACACTGGCAGCCTGGCAGGAGTTTGACAGCCAGCAGGAAGCAGTTCATGAGTTTACTAACAAAGCCTGCTCAACTATGGAGAGAGACCTGAACTTCAGCAGCCCAGAAAGTCTGGCGGTTGAACTCGACCAGGCCAGAGTAAGTCATTTGATTTTATTTTTCATTTTTTTAAAAGTTTTCTTTAACAGAAAGTATCTTTTCATTCACTCTTTACATTTAGACTGAAATGTATGGATTAAATTGGATAACTGGAAGAGGATGGATGGATGGATGGATGGATGGATGGATGGATGGATGGATGGATGGATGGATGGATGGATGGATGGATGGATGGATGGTACTAACTGTTGACATTTTGTGAACAGGTGCTGCTGAAGCAGTGTGAAGCAGAGGCCTTACATATGAACACTTTGCTTAAGAGAGCAACAGAAATCCAGCTGGGTCCAAAAAACAAGACTCTGCTTTTACAGCAAGCTCGTTCCCTCAGCGAACAAGTGGATAAAGCAGAGGCTGGACTGAAAAAAGAGTAAGAAGATGGAATAATTAATTTAATCTTTTATTTTGTTTGTAAACACATGCTCACATTGGTGCATTTGAAAGTCGGTTAATTTTAATGAAATACATGTGTAGTAGTATATTGAGCTATCTTGCACCTAACATGAATAATATCAGAGATTGCTTGCAAATAAAGATTACATGATGTATAATTTTTTACTGCTCCAGTGTCAAGAGTCTAGAAGAAATGAAAGATCAGTGGGATCAATTTGGAGCTGGATTTGAAGCCTTTTCCTTATGGATATCTGAAAAGGAAAAACAGATGGATGCAATGAAATCTTCTACTTTGCCTCTTGAGGAACAGATTGATGCGGTCAAGGTACGGTAGTGTGTATTATAAAGCTCCAACCCTCTTAACCATGTTAAAGAGCAATATTAGCCAGCAAGCAATAACCACAAAGCCTAAACACTAAAGTTAAAATCAATAAGGCTGTATTAAGAAGCCATTGGAATCAACACTGCAATATTGGTTTGCCCATCCAGACTCTCCCTCTCTCTCCTGTTGACACTCACATCATCCCTCTGTCTTTAAAACAGTTGAGTGAAAGAGCTGCTCATGGAGTTTGTGGTTTGTGTCTGGCTTCCTCAAGATGTCACAGTTTTGACAAATTTGCCTTGAGTATGAAATCTATATTTCCTGTAAAACTGTAAGAAGGCATTTAGGCAGAGAAACACATTGAAAGTTTGGCTGTTTGGATATATTAGACAACAACTGACTGATCAGTTTGTTCTTGAAGTTTAGTGTTAACCGAGGTTAAAAATCATAATGACGTTGACTTTGGCAAATTGTGATGGAAAGATAGGGTCAGAGAATCTACTAAATGGCTTCTTTAAAAAGTGGTACATTGAATGAGATTGCAACTCTGTGGTCTAATCCCATAGAAGAGCTACTGCATCCTAAAATGCAGAAAAACTTGATGTCTACTATTATAGAAAGTATCAAACACACCGCGTAACAGCTTACTGCATATGAGGGGAAACAGCTTCAAGTCATTGAGATAAAATGCTAAAGGTAAGATCTGAACAATGGAAAAAGATGACTGGCGTGATGAATTACATTTTTTAATAAAACATTCTGTAAACATATCATTACCAGTCACTTATTAGCTTTAATATAGCACAATAGCTATTTTTTTGTAATTTAGAACTATAAAAATTAATGCCTTATTCTGCCCTTATTCTGCATACAACTACTAGACCAACAAAGAATTGTCCCTCATTAACCACCTAATCAATTCTTCCTGAAAAATAAACAGTAACTACTGGTGAATTAATTGTGGGCAGGACCTCGCTTTAGAATGGGAAACACAGACTGAGTAATGAAAACCTCATTTAGACTTTATTACAGTTTAATTGTCTTGCTTTTTCAGGCTGTTGCGGCAGAACTTCCGTCTCGAGCTGAGGTTCTTTCTCAGCTGGAGACAGACTCTCAGGCCCTGGCTCAGTTTGTGTCTTCGGGGGAGGCAGCTCGCATCAAGGCTCGTTTGACCCAGATAGGCAGGTACTGGGAGGAGCTGAAGGAGAGTGTTCAGCAGCTTGATGGACAGCTGGAGGAAAGCTCTTCTCACCAGCAGAAGTTCAAAATGAGCCTGGAAGAGGTACATATACTTACTGATACAGCTTCACTATGGTATTTAGAAAAGATGGGAATACAGTTCACTGGATCTTAATTTTCTCTCAGGTACAAGCATCTCTTAATGAGCTATATACTAAACTGGAACGTCCTATCAAATCCTGTACCTCCTCAGCAGAGACCTATAAAGCCCTTCAAAACCACATGGTATTCATTTCTTTCTACAATTTCCCATTTTAGAAGTGAACCTCAGAATAATGGTACTTGAGTGCAGGTTGATGCTTTGTTGGTCACTGCCATGCATTATTATTCTCCAGGACGCCTGTCAGTGTCTCGACCGGCTGAAAGGAACCTTGCTGTCGCTGTCAGCTGGTGCGCGGCGACTGAGTGACAAAGAGCAAGCAGAGCAGACTGTGACAACGCTAAACAGCTCCTTTGACCAGCATGTGCGCGAAGCAAAGGACAAACAGAGCACTTTGGAAAACCTGCTTTCTCTTTGGCAAAAGTATTAATTATTTAGCACACAATAATCTTAACAGATTTAGGATGAAAATAAGAAACGCTGATAGTTAAATTTGACACAAACAATAGAAAAGACAGAGATGTTTCGCCACTTGAAGTAAAGTAAACAAATCTTACAGTTTGTGTGTTTCTGATGACCTTCAGGTATGAGAAACAACATTCAAACTTTGTTTCCTGCTTGGAGAGAAGTGAATCCGCATCCAAACCAGAAAGTCCGTTCCTGTCAGCTGACAAAGCCAAGCTCCGCAGTGAGATACAGGATTTGCAGGTACACTTTATACAGCCACTATTTATACCGCTTAACTACAGAAAAGCATTGAATTAATAACATATTATTATGAGAATATGGATAAATATTGTTTTCCTTACAGGCCCTGCATTCTGAGGTCCAATCCCTTGAGAGGGCTCATACTGAATTGGTGTCTCTGGGGACATCGATGTATCCCACTGCACCCGAAGAGAGAGTTTGTCAGTTGAAAGATGAGCTTGAGACCCTGCAGAGGAGATTGCGTGTCCAAAATGAAGTTCTCCCTCAAAGGTATAGTAAAATAGTCTAAGTGAAAATCATGTTTTTAAAGCATGTCGTGCACTAATTAAATTGTGGAGTTACCTCTGAGCCTCTTTACTCCCCAGAATCTCAGCGCTTCAGAGCCATCTTTCATTGGTAGAGCAGTTTGACCAGGCCTTGCTTAAATTCTGCCAGTGGAGTGAGAACATGCTCTCAAATCTGCACTCAGCTCCTCAAATCAATATTGGCAACCTGCAGTCTGCTGCAACACAAGTAAAGGTAAGAATTGCAAGAAAATGTTTTTCCTACATTTGCATCTCTAATGCACCATTTTCTGTCCTTGTGGACACTGTCAGTGTTATATCAGTAAAACCAAAGACAGAAACCTCCTGCTTTATGTTCTTATTGAAGTATAAGATACCTTGTGTACCTTTCTGTGTACCATAGGGTGACATTGTGTGGCTGTCTTATCTTACTATCACAACCACATATAAATATAAATATACATCTATGGAAATATAAATAAATCAAGCTTTGTTAAAAGAAATGAACCTGATTTTTAACCTTAATTTATTATTTAGATGTTCTTATTGACTGGGTGAATATAAATTGGCGATTTGTTGAAATTATCTTGGATTTAAGTCTTTGAAATAGCTAAATTTGGCTAAATTTACACATAAAAGGACATCTTTTTAAAGGTTATGACTGACAAAACCAACATCCAAGCATGTCTGGTGCTTGGAGGGGATGCTTTTCTCCAGGATAATTTAAAGTAAATACACAGAAGAATTGAGCTGTCAGAGCAACAACTGATTCTCTGAAACTTGCATCCGACAGGAGATGCAGGCAGCCCTGCAGAAGCAGTCCAGTGTGAGAGAGAGCTTGGAGCAGCAGACTGAGAAACTCTGTCAGTTCTGTGAGCCTGGTGATGCCCAGCTCCTACGTAGCAGAGCAGATAGCTGTCTGCAGCCCTACATGGAGGCCCAAAACATAGCCGAGCTCCAGTTAGAGAGTCTGGAAAGGCTCGAGGCTTTTTTGCAGACCCACAGTGTGGTTGCTGGAGTGTTGCGGGGTCTGAGACAGACGGTCGAAAGTGCTGGGAGCTGGGACCGTGGAAGAGTAGAGGAGCTGCAGCAGGAGCTGGCCACTATTGTTCCAGACATTAGTCAACTTGAGACTCTAGCCATCAATCTGGACAGCAGTCTATGCAAAAGTCATCTTCACATCGGTGCCGATGAAGGTTCTGCCAAGTCATGTCGCATGCTGGCAGATTCACTTAGTACTGAGCTGGATGCAGTGAGGAACTTGCTTGGTACTAAGCAGAGTGAAGCAGAAGCCCTCGGAGCACTGTGGACTTCATTTAGACAGCGGAAAGAACAGCTTCTCAAAGCAGTGGAAGATATTGAAGAAAAAGCAGACCGCCAGAGTCTCAAAGAGCCCAGCCTGCATGCTTTACAGCAGCGGTAAAGTATTACAGCAATATTTGATATAATTGAAAAGGGGAGTTAGTGGTGCTATTATGTAGCATTATAGGCTGCTACCATGGATGGTATAAGAACATATTTAGTAACTGCATACTGTCCTCTTGTTTGTCAGACTTCGGTTCTTTAATCAGCTTGAAGATGAGCTCCAGTCACACCAGCATGAGGAGCAGTGGCTGAGGGACAAGGGCAACCAGCTGGCCCAGAGAGATGCAGAGTTGGCTGGGGAGGTACTGAGAGAAATCAGCTTGCTAGAGACTACATGGGAGGACACCAAGAGGCTTATCACAGAGCGGTACTTCACTTTTTATCAAGTGTTTAAATGTGTTTGAATGTCTTTAAATATATTTTTCTGCAATTTGCTGCATTATACAGTTAAGTTACAGTAAAAATTAACTAATTTCCTTTGACAGGCAGGAGCAGTGCAGTGTTCTTGCTGAGCTTATGAGAGAGTACCAAATCCTGAAAGCCTCCCTCAGCACTATTATTGAGAGTGCTGAACCTCTGCTTGAGATAACCTCAGTTCTGAAGGACCATGAGGAAACTAAGAGGTCCCTAACCAAGGTTAGAGCAAAAAAAATATCCTCACCATGTTACTTTTCTGCCTTTTCTGTTCAAAGTTTTTTCCTTTATTCATCAGATTACTTAAATTGCTGTCTTTACTCCATTTGTAGCATGAAGCAGTGAAGGTGGATTTGGCTGCCAAGCAGCATGAACTAGATCAGTTTTCTAGCAAAGGAAAACAGCTGGTGACTGAACTGAAGAAGATCCCTGAGTGTGACTCTCAAGTGATGAAAAAGGATATGGAGGCACTTGTTGATCAGTGGTTGGATGTAAGCCTGATTTTTTTTTTCTGATGCAACACTGTGATATGCTGTTGTTAACAATAAAGTCTTCTGCACAGCCAATATTTGTTCATTTTCTTTAGATTTTTTTAATGAGAGAAGAAAACATTTGACATGAAGTCTCTAGACTTCTGAGTTTGCCAGTGTACTGCTTTGCAAGCTATACTCTGCAAGATATACAACAGAGAGTAAATTTTAATCCTCTCTAGATTGAAGTGTACTGTATGCACACTTTAATCAACGTTGATAAAATGCATTCTACTTCCCAGGTGTCTGAGAGGATAGATGAAAACATTGATCGCCTAAACCAGTGTTTGGGGCTGTGGGATGATGTGCGTAAAATCAATGAAAATATCGAGAGCTGGACTGGCACATGTGTGATTGAGTTAAATGAAAACCTGAGCAACCTAAACAACAGTCAGAAGATGTCAGCAAGGCTATCAGAGTTGCAGGTGCAGTAAGATTTTTGATGTCTTGGAAAATTGGAAATGATTTGTTTTTATCTGAGTTTGGTGATTGAGACCAGGTGAGATTGTGGGAGTGTTATAAATGCTTTTCTCATTTGATATATCCACAGGTGGAACTTGGAGAGAAGGAGGAGAAACTTCAAGCCCTGCAAAGTAAAGTGGCCGACTTAAAGAAGTGCAGTCAAAGCCAAGAGACTCCAGCTAAATTACAGGTACTAAATATGAGTCTAGTCATGTTTTCAGATTTATGGTATGATTATTTGTATGTATTCCTAAGACGAGACTGCCCTTACTGACCAAAGAAATATTAACTCCAGGCCTGCACAAGAGCTAGTCTTCATTAAACACCACTGGCGCTTACTTTGATTGCATTAGGTGTTGGAGAATGACCTGCGTAAAAAGATCAGCACTGTTCAGAAGCTACATGAGCAGGCCATGGGAAACCTCATGGACTTCAGTTCCCAACGCAAACAGCTAGAAGACTACATTTCACAGATGTCTGCATGGCTAAAAAGTATGGAAGATTCTCTAGTTTCTTCTCCAACTGGATCAGACCCTGAGGACATATGCAGAGTGAAGGTACAGTCTAAATACTTAAACTTTAGTCACTTTAGAATTAAAACCCTTGCAAATGTGGCATGCAGAATGCAATGTGTTTCTATAAATTTGAGAACAATTTTTTTTAAATAAAGTGTTATTTAGACTGTGAAAGGGTTCTTTGTATTACAGATATGCAGTCCTTTTTTTCTCGCAGAAAGGAGGATGTACGCTAATAACCAAAACTACATTTTAAACATGTTTTTAAGGACCTTCAGAAGGAGCTGCAAAATCAGCAGGGGAGTATTGACTCCACCAGAGAGAGCCTCAACACGTTGTGCAGAAAATATCCATCTGAGGAGCTTGCTGGTTTAGGTTCAGCTCTCACTGACCTTATCAAGACTTATGAATCTGCAAACCAGCTTTCTGCCAGGACACTTGCCTCCCTGCAGAACTGCCTTCAGCAGCAGTTCAATGGTAAGAAGACTGCTGAATAAAAGTGTACAAAAATGTAGCTTTTCAATGGGAATCCATGCCTAATGTAATGACCAGAGTAAAAGACAGGAAGAAAATTCTTAATTCTAGTAGAATTGATTCTGTCTAAATCTACACCTTATTTTAATTGTCTTTACCCCTCTGCTTCCTCAGACCTAGTTCAGGAGTTTCATCGCTGGCTTTCAGAGCAGAGGGAGATAGTGAAAGAATGCTCTGACCGATCAGGAGACACTCAGGTTGTGGAACGCAAACTGCAAAAACTAAAGGTACGGCTACTAGTTTAAATATTCAGTTCTAATAGCTGAAGTTCAGTAAATATTTTTAACTTTGTTGGAAGTAACTTTTAAGGAAGTGAGAGAAAATCCTGTCATTTCTTCTTAATCTATGAAATGAAAAACTAACATTAATATGTAGTTGTGTCTGCTTCCCATTTATATTGTTTATATGGGTGAATAGGTGAAAATCAAAGATGAGTTTTACTGCTTAAATATGTGGTCAAATGCAAAATATGGTCACAACCTCCATTTCTGTTCCTGAGTTATGGTGTTGACTAAGAGCCAGAGAAGTGTTTTTATAGGATGTTATAGTGATCTTTCCATTGAAACCTTTGGACATAAACGGTGATCACTTCATCATTTAAACAGCATAGCATTCAGGGTTAGGGCTTCTACGTACAGAACCTGTGGTTAAAATAATGCCTTTCCTCTCGCTGTGGGTGTTGCCAGTGTGGAGGGGTAATTGCGTCGCATGTAAAGGAGTAGAAAACTAAAGTAATGTCGATCATCTGTCAGGGTGCAATGGATCGAGTGGAAGAAGGTGAGGTACGCCTGACTCAAGTCTGTGAGGAAGGAGAGAAGCTCCTACTTCATCTTCCCAAAGCCAGTGCTGGGCAGGTCCAGCAGCATCTTTCATCCATCCAGCAGGACTGGGACAGCTTTGTGGAGCAGTGCAGACAGAACCAACAGATCCTGGAGGACAGTGCATCCCTCATGAAAGGGTAAGCGCCTCTCCTGAACTGCTTCTATCAAGTCTTTGTAAGCCTACCATTTATAAACAAGGCATTTTGATTTCTTTGTAGGTTTGAGAGTCGCCTCAAGAAGCTCAGATGGTGGTTGGAACATATGGAAAAGAAAATGACCACCGATCTCCTTGAAGCCCAACAACGTGGTCCGGAAAAAGCTGTCCTGGAGCAAGTGGAGGAATACCAGCAGGAAGTGCTCAAAGAAAGGTGCTAAATATTATGTTAATTTAACAAGAAAGGAACTGTGTAGTTATTTTTATTGTTTCTGAATGTGGCCAAAAAAATTCAAAGCTCTTAAACATCTTACTTTCCTACATACAGGGATTCATTTGAGCGTCTCTGTCAGGAGGGGCAGGCACTTAATGAGGGTGGGCGAGGTGATGGAAGTGAAACAAGAGTTTCTGCTCAGCTTCAATCACAACACCAGGCCTTGCTAAGGCGTGTGAGAGAGAGGCTGCGCAGTTGCCAGCTCACTTTACAAGAGCAACAGGCCTTTGAAGAGACACTGCAGGCTACCTGGGCCTGGCTCAATGGTGTCCAGGAGCGCCTGGCTTCACTCAACAGCACAGTTGGCAATAAAGAGACGCTGGAAAAAAGGCTAGGTCTTGTACAGGTCAGTAAATGTGCACCGAAAGTGCAGTTATTTGGTTCACAGTGTTGTCTGGACACAAGTGTATAAGTGATCACAGATTTGGCTCACAGATCTTGCTTACTGTCTTCTCATATCTCCAGGATATCCTGCTAATGAAAGGTGAAGGTGAGGTGAAACTCAACATGACAGTAGGAAAAGGTGAACAGGTTCTAAAGCACAACAGAATGGAGGGGCAAGAAGCAATTTGTTTGCAGCTCCAGAGCCTGAAGGATGCTTGGGCTAAAATGTTGATGACTTCTATGAGTTGTCACAGGTAAGAAACGTGTCCTCTACAAGGGAGCTATTGGGTAGAGGGCTGATAAAAGTTACATCATAATTTTTAGTAGAGGGTAACAAGAATTTGTTGGATTATGCACAAGTTTTCATTAATTAATAAGATTTTGTCATTGTTTGTAGTCGTCTAGAGTGGACAGTAGCCCAGTGGACCAGCTATCAGGAAAATAAGAGCCAGCTGCAGCAGTGGATGGAGTCAGTGGAGCAGGAAGTGGGGATTACTCTGCCTCAGCAGCCAGGCCTCAAGGAGAAATCGGCTTTACTTGAGCGCCTCAGAGCCATCCAGGCTGATGTGGACGCTCATGCAGCGGTCCTGTCACGCCTAACAGACAAAGCAGTGGAGTTGCATGAAAAAACTGGCGACCAGACCTTTGGACCAGAGTCAAGGGCAGAGCTTAATGCACATTTTGCTGATATCTCGGCTGTTGTCAAGGTGATTTAACTTCAAGCATAGGTCCTTACAAATAACTATTGAATTATTGATCATCAATACAGGAAAATGGAACAGCTAAACAGAAGCTGCATTCAGGAAGCTGACATGTTCATAATTTACAGTGCCTCATACATATCCAACATTTGGTGTTTATGTTGTATTTTTTCATCTTTTTCAGTTTTTCTTGTGGGAGAGCATCCCAGTATTTTTATTTTTATTCTAAGATCCCATATACTTTTATCTTATCTTATCTTATCTTTCTCCAAAGGGTAAAGTGCAGTCCATGCAGAACATTGTTTCTGAGCATGAGCAGTATCTCGATGCTGTGAGAGACTTCAATGACTGGCTAATTTCAGCAAAAGAGGAACTCCAGCGCTGGTCTGACCTGTCAGGAGACTCAGTTTCCATTAAAAGAAAGCTCTCCAAAGTGCAGGTGAGGAAGCTTACTTTTGGCAAAAAAAAAACATTTGAGGCTACCTGATGTCCATCAGTTTCTTTTTTGTGGTGCATGTCTCCCATTCCAGCTATAGCCTGAAAACGTCCACAAGGAGGCACGTAGGAGGCAACCATAGGCATGTTTAAACCGGTCAAACTGCCCTCTCTGGTTTTTAAACTTAAGAAACTGTTAAATTTTCATTAATTTGTAAAAGCCTTTAATTGGCAAAAGTCTGGATTGGGGTTGTCAAACTGATAAGACGGTCCCAGAGATTGTGTGGCAGAAAAAATATTTATACCAGAATCAAATGGAAGAGTTTAGTACACTGTTCAGTTTGTCAGACCACGAGTGCATCTGAGCATACAGCTGGCACATTTTGCAGGGATTTATCCTGAAAACTTAATATTAAATGATAAATACACAAGATGTTCAGTGCAGTGGGCTCAATAACTGAGTTTACAGGTTTTGCAGTTGACAAATATCTTCTGGTTATATCCAGTGGGAGTACAGTTTGCTGCTGTTTACAAATTTAATTAGTAGAAATCTGCATTTAATTTGTTTGCTATCCCTTTGGCTCGTTCCAGGAGTTGCTTGACTCTAAACAGCGAGGCAGAGAGAGGCTGAACCGGGTTCAAAGATGCGGAGCAGTGGCAAGAGACTATACTGGCTCAGGGGGATATGAGGCTATAGAGCGAGAAGAAGCAGCCCTCTTGTCATCATGGGAACAGTGGGAGCGGGCAGCACTACAGACACGTGCAAGTCTAGAGACCACACTCTCACAGATAGCCAGCTCTGAACAAGAGTTCAACAGCCTGTCAGCACAGCTGGAGCAGGACCTCCAGGACTTTAGCCGCCAACTGCAGGACTGGCGACTAAGGCTGACCCAAGCAGAGAGAAAAAATGATGGAGAGGAAGCTGTTAAAGGCTGGCAGATAGCAAAGGCAAGTCTGGGCTTAGTTTGGTTCCAATTATGTTAATATAATTAACAGTTATTATGCAATGGCTCAGCACTTCCTATTTCTTTTCCATTTAGGACACTTTGGAGGAACTTGTCAAAGCTGAGCCCATGTCTGATAGTCTGAAGACTAAACTGAACGATCTGTGCCGATTCTCCAGAGAAATGGGCACACAGTCAGAAAGAGTGTCTGCTCTCATTAAGGAGTACAACAGGTGAGTAAAACTGATTTTTTTCCTAATGTAAACTGTTGTTTACATTGGAAAATGTGTGACATTTTAGTTTTTTCATATATTAAAAAAATATAGACCAGGAAACTTGTAAATGACTGTAAGACAGCACAATTGACAATTTCCGATTTGACAGAAAAAACATAATCAAAGAGATATAATTCATAAAATTCTTCATGACATGTTTCTAGTCTGAGTCTCCAAGCCTCCAGGGAGTGCCAGAGCAAAGAGAAGCTGTTACAACAAGGTTTCCGCTCCACCTTCAGAGAGTTCCAGCAGTGGCTGGTCAATGCAAAAATCAACACGGCAAAGTGCTTTGACGTACCTCAAAATGTCAATGAGGCCTCGTCTAGTTTGCAGAAGATTCAGGTACAGCACTTACAGTCAAATGCCATGAAAATTTACTATCTAGATGTAACATAGATGAAATCAACTAAATGACCTACTATCTGTAGAGTTTTACCAGATATATCAGTTTAATAATTGATCACTAATTATTGTTCATCTCCTTTTTTTCTTCACAGGAATTTCTAAGTGATAGGGATCAAGGTCAGTCAAAGCTGAATGCTGTGGTTGTGAATGGTGAGCTTATCTCTAGTGTTACAGCTAAAGATAAAGTTGATGCCATTCGGGCTAAAATGAACACTGCCAGAGAGGACTGGAAAAACATGATGTCCAATCTGCACAGCAGAGAGACGTGCCTACAAGTGAGCATTCAAATATCCCTTTTCATTAACTGGGACCATCTCATTTCCTAAAACCTTTAGTGCAGAAATCAGTTTTATGTCCAGAGACATTCTACAACAGTCCATCTTTGTGTTTCAGAACCTTCTGTCACAGATGAAGGAATTTGAGGCAAGTGCAGAACCTCTTCAGGAGTTCCTAAATGCCACAGAGCTGGCTGTACAGGAGAGCAGCACAAGACTTCATGATCTCACAGCCAAGAAGTTGGAGCTTCATAAGCTACAGGTACTAATGTTCAAAAATCAACCACACTTGGAGCACCCACAGGAGCCAATCATGCTTAAGTTCAACAACACTCAGAGTTTAAGTGTGAACCTGACTTCCATTCATACATGCTGTCCATTTCAGCTAACTTACAAAGTTGTAGTATTGCTGCTCTTCACTTTGGATGCATTGCCAAGAGCTTACGCTAACTGCCAATGCTTTCTGCTCTTCTTTGCTACTCACACTTTTTAACTGTGTCTTTAATATGAGTTAATATTCAACTCATGAAAATTGCTTTTAAAATGTTTTCATTCTTTAACCCTGTCCACCGACTATTTTCTGAGGGCTTGACTGCATGTCATGACTATGAGCTTTACTGAGAGTAACACTGGCAAGATATCTCTTTGGCTTTTCTTTTTGACATGTTCCCATCTCTAACTCGCTGCTGTGTGTCTGAATAAACTGTCTTATATATCTGTGCATCGGCTTGCATGCGTCTTTGATAACCTGCTTGTGCTCTTCCAGTCTGTGCTTGAGGAGTTAGCCTCTCAGGAGGTTCAGCTGAACAGGCTGAAAGAGAAGGCCCAGCTGTTGTGGGATGAACATGCTGCCGGCAAGGGTTTTGTGCACCGTGTGTCGCAACTCTCTGCTCAGTACCTAGCTTTAACCAACCTGACCAAGGTAAAGTAATGCTTACCAAACTGCTTGTGCACTGGGGCATTTCTGGGGTAGATGTGGAGAGAAGACAGAGGTGCTAGACTGGACAGAGCTCTGACTTAATAATGTTTTACAGATAATAAACGGTGATGCTACTAACTCACCGTGATTAAACACAGATTCCGTTCTTTTGTTATTGTAGCGCTTTTAATGAGGAAATACAAACTAATTTCATTTATTTTTTATGTAAGAAACCCTTACAAGACATCAAGATCTGCATGTACACTTCAGTTTGAAGCTGCTGTGGATTCATCTGTCAAACCTACGTCTATCTGTAACTTTCTGGTTGTGTCTCCTGGGTTCTGCAGGAGAAGGCATCACGAATTGATCGGATAGTCACTGAACACCAGCTTTTCTCCCAAGGTTTAAAAGAGCTGCAGAACTGGATGGTTGATACCAGCCATATGTTGCAGACTTACTGTGCTCCTACAGCTGACAAAAATGTTCTTGACAGCAGGATGATCAAGTTGGAGGTACACAAAGTTGCTATTAGTTTTCTAAAGTAAAACATATCAATAGAGGATTCTAATAAATGCATATGGGTGAATTTTGCACCAGGCCTTGCTAACTGCACGTCAGGAGAAGGAGATCCAGCTGAAGATGCTGATCACAAGAGGAGAGTCAGTTCAGAGGAACACCTCAGCTGAAGGAGTCCCTGCAGTCCAAAAACAAATACAGGACTTAAAAGATTCTTGGGATGCCCTGCTCTCTGCTTCTATTCAGTGCAAAAGGTTTGTTGGTTGCTTTATAGTGCATTCTTCAGTATGTATTTCTGTGGAAAGCATAGGCATCCTCTTCTGAGGCTGTTTCTGTGTTCTTGTATTGCTACTGTTGCTATGAACACTGACTGACAGCATTTTAATTTTTAACTTCAATAGTCAGTTGGAGGGTTCCCTGTCTCAGTGGACCAGTTACCAGGAAGATGTACGCCAATTTGTTGCTTGGATTGAGCGTGTTGAGGACATTCTCGATCCTGCTGATAAACAGTGCCCAGAGATAAGAGATAAAACTGCTAATCTGAGCAAAGCTAAGGTACTGCATTCTTTGCTACTACGACTACTACAGACTTTTTGCTGTATATACAATTTATTGCATTAACCTTCCACTTTAATAGGCTTACAAGCAGAGTTTACAATTAATTGCTAATTCTGTTGTTTCAGTTGCTGTATGAGGAAGTGCTCAGCCATAATACCCTTCTGGATACCATAACAGCAAAGAGTGCCAGCATCACTGAGAACTATGTCACTCAACTGGAGCTCCAAGATCTGCTGGAGCGCTATAACACTGTCAAAGACAATGCAATGGTAATAAAGAGCACATGTGAACAGGTTCAGTTTCAGTATTACCACTTGTTACAAAAAAATTAACCAAATGATGTTTGCAAAAGAATACATTCTATAAAAATAGCAAGTGAGACTCATCTGTGGGTTAATTTAAGAAGAATATAACAGTACAAGCTCTAGCTGATTTTTTTTTTTTATCACTGTCCACTTCTTCAGAGGGCAGTTGGCAAAGCAGAGGAGCTCGTGAAAGCCCACCAAGAGTATCAACGGGGCCTTCATGCATTCGAGGAGTGGCTGGAACAGGAACAGGAGAAGCTTGGCTGCTACACCCAGCTGGAGGGTGATGTTGATATGCTGGAAGAGACTCTTCAAAAGCTGCAGGTCTGAAAATTATTACTGTGGAAATTATCACTCAATAAGCATGAAATGCTGTGAGAAAACACCATTACACAGTCATAAGTTGTAGTCAGTGAATATATAATGTGAAAACATCTATATAATCACAGGAACTGCAGCTTCACTGCACAGAGGGCCAGGCTTTGCTAAACACCCTACTGGTCAGTCGAGAACTTGTCATTCCCTGGGGCCTGCCTCAGCTAGAAGACAGAGCTCTAGAAACACTGCAGCAGGAGTGGCGGCTTTACCAGGCACGGCTGTCTGACACCCGAGCCCAACTCAACAGTGCTCTAGCCAAACTTCGGCAGATGGAGCAAAAGTTCCAGCGTCTTGACAGCTGGCTAAAGGGCATGGAGACCAAAGCACAACTGCGCAATCATCGGCGATCTGACCGTGCCACTAAAGATGCTCAGCTTCAGCTGATAAAGGTTAGTGTAGTATGCGCTTCAGGTATACTCAAGATAATATTTTCCAAGCTGTGCAAATATGCACAGTGACTTGTAAGTAATTAGTTGCTGAATAATTTAGTCATATTACTGTGTCACTCGTGAGTCTGTATTGTCTCTCTATCAAGTCACTTATTTTTTTCAGTTTTCATGGCTGAATGTTGAAGGAATTAATTTGTTCTGTAGTTGCGTTATGAATGTAATAAACTCTAATTATCCAGGTCTTGTCCTGACATTAATAGCATGCTTCTTTAATTAGAGCTGGCAGGAGGAAGTGCTGGTTTATCAAGAAGAAATGGAGGGCCTTAGTCTTTTGGCTCAGCAGGTTCTTGATGAAACACATATTAGCAGCAGGATCAGTACCAGAGCCACCCAGATCACAGCCCGCTACCACGCCCTGCTTCTGCATTTACTGGTAACATGATCTTGAACACAGCATCACAGTAACCGCTACTGTAGCTGCAAATATTAAGATATCAATATCAATATTGTAAATCTATATTTTGACTGGTAATTTTAAAGATTTGGTCAGTTCAGGCTACCGTAAGTGTTTGTCTCCCCACATAACTTTTTTTTTTCTTTTTTTCTTTTCCTGTGTATTGCAGGAGACTATCAAACACCTCCAGGAAGAGGTGTCTTGCATTGAAGAGGCGCAGTGTGTTTTCACCACTTTCTCAGACTGGCTCAGCACAGCTCAGAATAACTTCAATACTGTGGCTATAAGTGTTGATATAGTGGACCGCTTTGCCATGGAGAGAAAGATGAAGAAACTAGAGGTATAGTTTGTAACATAGCATGCATACAGTATCTTCTGCTTATAATGTCTGTAAAGACATTCAAGGGATAGACCTCATACAGATATGAATGCCACTGACTAAACTATTAGAATGTGCTTATTCAGTGCTGAATTTATAAAGATATGTTTTATCAAGAAAAAATCCACAATTTTGATTAAAAAAAAAACAGTCATACTGACAAATCTGGTATTTGCTCAGCATTTGATGGTGAGTTAATAATACAGATGTGCTGTGTTGGCAAAGATAAATTTGGTTAGTTTTCATATTATAATACTTATTATAAGTTGTTTCTAAGCCCTGTTTCGGCTGAAAATATTGTAACTCAAAATATATATAAATCAATTAGTCATACTAGCCTATTTCATTTCAGGCTCTACAAGCTGACATGGAGCAGGGTCACATTTACCTAAAAACGATGAGGGAGAAGACAGAGCGAGCAATGGCATTCCTGGAAGAACCTGAAGCTGAGCAGCTCAAAGAGGAGGTGGACATTCAACTCTTCCAACTTGAGGAACTTATGGCAGCTCTGCGCACAGAGCATAGCTCCCTTGAGAAGTGCATCTCACTCTCCAAAGACTTTATGGATAAGTACAAGGCCCAGGCCCAGTGGGTGACGGAGACCAAGAACCTTTTAGCATCAAATGTAGAACCTAAAGCTGAACTGTACCAGAAGAAGGCTCAGTTAGCAAAGTACAAGGTAACTTCATATTGCCAAATCCATTTTGGCTTGGCAACAGTGAGACATTGACTTGAAAGAGAAAGAGACAGCTACTTGATTAATGCACAATGTATTTCCTCCTTGTTATGTATGCAGACCGTCCAGCAGACAGTCCAGTCTCATGATTCAGCAGTGAAATCTGTCATTGAGAAAGGAGAGGCCCTGCTCGCTACAGTAAATGATCCCACAATCAGCAAAAACATGAAAAGGTTGCAGGCTGACTATCAAGACCTCTCTTTGGTGGCTAAGGTATATTTGAACTGTTTTCTACACAGATATAATTTGAGAGTCTGAAATAAGTCCAATACCATATTATTTTAATGATTGCGTATGCTATTTTTCATTATATTTAATGAGCAAACATAAAAAAAGGCTAATTTTGGACCACAGCCTATGCTTTTAATGGGGCTGCACAGGTTTAAAATTGTTTTTAATCACACAGATTTGCTTTTTTGTTTCAGATACAGGTCCAAAACCTTGTGGAGTGGGTGAAAGAACATGAGGATTACAACAGTGAGCTGCAGGAAGCTGAAAAATGGCTTTTGCAAATGTCCAGTAGGCTGGTGACCTCAGACTCCATGCAGACTAGCAGTATGGAGATAGCCACTCAACAACTTGCCAGACACAAGGTAACCAACTTCATATTTCCTGCGAAAATTCAAAAGTTTTAATAATATTAATAATATTACTGTCCAAAGGACAGTAGTCATCCAGAGTTAATAAAGTGCTTCCTTAATTCAGCACTTTTATTCGTGCCATTATTTTCAGGCTATTATGGAGGAAATAGCCAGTTTTGAGGAGCGTCTTGCCAGCTTGAAGCAGAAGGGAGAAGGTCTCGTTGCCAGCTGTACAGACCAAGTTCAAACTAAAATCAGTCAACAAGTCCAGGCTCACATACAGGGAACCAGAGATAGCTACTCTGCCATCTGCAGTACTGCCCAGCGTGTGAGTAATAGAGGACAATGACCATACCTCTTTATTTTTTGTTTATTTACAAAAAGTAGAAAAAGAAGAGGAAGAAAAAAGGAAAAAATCTGAAGGACAACATATGTAATACTCACGTTGTTCAACAGGTTTACCAGAGTCTGGACCGGGAGCTGCAGAAACATGTTAATCATCAGGACACTCTCCAGCAGTGTCAAACATGGCTCTCTACTGTACAAGAGGAGCTTCAGCTCAATGATCAGGGGCCATCCGGTCTGCAGGAAGCACTGAAGCAGGTAATTAGCACAGCACCGTTTTGCCAGGCTGGGGAATGTGACAGTTTGCTTCAGTCAATTTTATGTAACCTCTTTTGATTATTACGTGTGCAAACACAGGTGAAGCACTACAGAGCACTTCAGGAGCAGGCCAGCACTTACCTAGACCTGGTTTGTTCTGTGTGTGACCTGTCTGATGATGCTGTAAGAGTGACAGCTGCTGAGGTCCAGCAGATCAAACTCACGGTCAGTATCGTTTTTTATCTACATAAAAGATAAACTGTATGATTCTAGGTTTGTTATAGTATCATCATAATCAAAGTCATAGTGACTCCATTTTGCAATGAAATAAATAAAACAGGATTCGTTATAAAGTTTTGTTCTATGTTGGCAGAACTTAAGACCAAGTCCAAAACAATGCAGTGTACTAGAGCACTGTTAATTAAGCAATAACTCAGTATATGCTTTTAATAAAACATGCATAGTGCTAGTGCAGGTGAATGTATACTTTAAAATAAATGTATAAAATTATAATGTGTAAATATATCAACAAGGGTTTATTCATAATGCATGATTTTGCGAGTACTGACTGTAGAATGCTTTACCGTGAGTTTGTGCAGATAGAGGAACGGATGTCCAGTGCACAAGAGCTTTCAGAGGGCTGGAGAGAGATCAAGGAACAGAAGCAGGACCTAACCAGCCTGTTCCAGGACATGGAGCAGCAGCTGCTCAGCCTCTCCAGAAGACCAGCAGAGCTGGAGACCAAGATAGCACAAAACATGCTGTCACAAGCCAAGGTAGGATACAGTATCATCAGTCCTTTAGCAGTACACACACAAACTTACTCTTCCTCAATAATGACTATCAAATGTCCTTTGCTTCTGTACATATTTCTGAATGAGGTTATATGTTATGTTTTTATTTTCTTTTAAATTGTACAGTGTATTGAATCTTGATCATTTTACTTGGAATTTTGTCATTATTAGCTTTGTCATGTAGCATTTTTAGCCTGGGTTGTGATGGGATTAAAGTGAGATCTGCTTAGTATTTGGAAGCATTTCCGGTGATCATCCACTATACTTTTTATCATTCAGGAGTGCAGCCAGCAACTTCAGTCCAAACAAAGTATCCTGACCAAGATGACTGAAACTGTGAGCAGATTAACAGGCGGCCAAGAGTCTCCAGAACATGCAGAGCTTGACCGTCTGAGCCATTCTTGGCTCGAGCTCTGTCACCAGGCCAACAAGCTTCAGAGCCAGAGAGAGGATGATCTGCAGAGGTCTAAGGAATACCATGAGTGTATTGCTGCAGTGGAGGTGCTGTTTGAACAGGTGTCCAAAGAGTGGGACAATTTGGCCAGGTGTGTTTGTACATGACGTATACATCAAAATCAAGCCATGGTCGGTACTGAGGTAGCTGTTAAGATTGAAAAAACCTTTGACATGGGAGAAAAATATCTGTCCCTGGCACAAACTATCAACAACATTTATTAATCAATAACTATAACTATAAACTTACTATTTCTGAGATGTTCTCTTAGAGATGAAGTTAAGCTACATAAATCAAGAAAATGTCATCTTTATGTGTCTTTGAAAGTCCTCCACAAATTTAAGGATTTTTTTTGTGTGTGTGTGCGTGTGTGCATGTGTGTGTGTGTGTGTGTGTGTGTCACAGAACGGATGCTGAAAGTTCATCTCAACATTTGGAGGCGTTACGGAAGCTTGCAATAACTCTTGAAGAACAAAAAGGTGCTCTTGAGGACCTCAAGGATCAGAAACAGAAAGTAATCCAATATTTGAACTTGGATGACAAAGAGCTGGTTAAAGAGCAGATCAGCCACTTTGAGCAGCGGTGGTCTCAGATGCAAAACCTAATTGAGAGAAAAATCCAAGACTCAGTGGTGACCCTCGAGGATATGCATCAAGTGGAGGCCCGTCTGAAAGAAGCTCGGGATTGGGCTGAAGAGCAGCAACCTGCCCTGTCTGAGGCCATGAAAATGAGTCCTCCTCCTGAGCTAGCTCAGAGCTTTCTGTTTGACCACCTGAGCATCTGCAGCGAGTTGGAGGCGAAGCAGCTCCTCCTGGCCCAGGCCATGGCCGATGCTGACAGGGTGTTAGCGCGGCTGGGCCTCAGTGAACGGCAGCATCTGCAGCAGCTGATTTCTGGCACACAATCTGAGGTCGAATCTTTGAGCGTGAAGGTGACACAGCGCAGAAAACACCTCAGCAAAGCTTTCACTGAGAGGACACACTTCCTTATGGCTGTAAGTCAGTCCATCTCCTGGGTCCAGCAAAATGAGAAGAAGGCCCAGGCAGAGGAGTACATTGCCCTGTTACCTGATGACCTAGCCAAGCAGGTCCGAACCTGTCGAAACATCCAGAGCAGTCTGAAGGCATATCAGAGTGAGCTGACATCCTTGTGGTCTCAGGGGAGAGACCTGATGAGGGATGCGAGTGAAGAAGAAAGGAATGAGATTCTCACAAAGTTGCAGGAGTTGCAAAGTATCTTTGACAAAACCCTTCATAGATGTGGACAGAAACTTCAAGAACTTGAAAAAGTACTCATCTCTAGGAAATATTTCAAGACTGATTTAGAGAAAATATGCCAGTGGTTAAAGCAAGCTGATATAGTTACCTTTCCTGAAATAAACTTGATGGTTGGAGATGCTGAATTGGAAGCACAGCTGCTGAAGTATCAACAGATAGTTGAGCAGGCAATTGAATATGAGAACCTCCTCCTAATTGTACAACGAGCTGGCCAGGAAATTTTGCCAACTCTGAATGAAGTTGACCACTGCTATTTGGATGAAAAACTTAACACCCTTCCTCAGCAATATAACAGCATATTAGCACTAGCCAAAGAAAAACAGGAGAAAATCCAGCAGGCCATTATTACAAGGAACGAGTACAAGTCTTTCATAGACATCACTCACAAAGCACTGAAAGAACTTGAGGAACAGTTCAATAATCTGGGAACTCAGCCTGTAGGCTTGCAGACAGAAGAAGTTGTCAGCCTGCAGAGTGATTACAAAGCAATTCAGAAAGATCTGAGCAACCTGGGTCTTGCTGTGAGTGAACTGAACCAGAAGAAAGAGGGATTTCGTAGCACTGGCCAGCCGTGGCGCCCGGAGGAAATGACCCAGCTTGTGAGCCTGTACAATGGACTGAAGAGGTTGGTGGAACAGAAAGTGGAGCATCTGGATGAAACCTTGGAGTCATTTGAGGACCACAAGGCCATGGCTATGCAGGTTGACTCTGAGTTGAAGGCCACAAAAGAGCAGCTGGTTAAAGTTAATGCAGAGACGCAGTCCGCTGAGGAGAGGCTAAAGAACTACCACGCTCTGGCAGGCAGTCTCCAGAGTGCCAATTCTCACTTGTCAAGGCTCATGGAGCAAATGGACACTCTTGCTCCTCGTGTGGACCAAGCAGCCCAAGATGCCTCTAAAGACCAAGTGGTTCTCTGGCAAGAGGAGCTGCGATCTTTACAAGCTGCAGTTGGGGAGCTGATTGAAGAATGTGAGAACAGGTTTATCCAAAGCAAAGACTTTGAGACGGAGATGAAAAGGACCCTGGACTGGCTGCAACAAGTCCGGGATGACCTTGACTGTGCTGTGATTGTGGACGTCAGAGTGGAGAAGGTCCAGGAGGAGATCAGGAAGCAGCAAATCATGCAAGAAGAAGTGCAGTCCAGACTGAGAATTGTGGCTGCTCTCAGTAGCAGGGAAAAACAGGAGTATATCAGTGCCAATGAACTCGTCCCAGCCCACGTAGACACAAGTCTTGAAGAAATGGCAAAGCTGCAGGCAGATGTTCAGAAAGCACTGACTGCCAAACAGGTGGGGAAATCTTTAGTGAATGTAAACTGTTTCACTTTTAAATGTTTTAGTTGTTAAATGAATAAGTTCAACAATTTATTTTTGTCTTTTCTCATGTGATTTTTTTTTTTTTTTTTTTTGAAGTTTTTTTTGGAGGAATCTTTTTTTTTTTTTTTGTAA
>VUQK01010951.1:18741-29522 GCA_015106715.1 Bujurquina vittata | reverse complement strand
AGCAATGGGCCTGTGTGTGTGTGTGTGTGCGTGTGTGTGTGTGTGTGTGTGTGGGTGAGTGTGTGTGTGTGTGTGGGGGGGGGGTGTTTGTGTGTGTGTGTGTAAGACGGAGAGAGAGGGACTTCCCCTTGAATAAGTCAGGTGAAGATCAGCAGAAGCAGCCACTTTTACTTTCACTTAGCTGCCACGGTTTTTCACTTTCCATATAACTCTGGTTTGAACTGGTTCAAACAGACTCAGCAGCCTCACTCACGTCCAGACTGTTGCAACCTTCTAGGTTTCCACGAATCGACTCACTGAGAGATGACAGCATGTGCCCTCAAGCACAAGCTCGCACCACACCACACAACTTCACCGGTGTTTTGTTTTTTCAGCTCAAAGTGACCTGTAGTGCCTGGGGATGTGTGTGATGTTATGCTGACAAGGTGGGGTGGGGGGTGGGAGATATGTAGAAACTTGTTAGACCTTAGGGCAAAGTACCGAGCCCGTATGACGCATTGCAAGTGAATGGAGAGCATAGGGTTGTTTTGTTTTGGGTTTTTTGTTTGGGGGGGTTGTATCACAAAAACAAATCCTATGGCTTGTATACTCTGGTGGCTATTAATGTAAAAACAAAGGGTTAAAGTAAAATAAGGAGACCCCCACAAGATTTGCACCATGAATTTGGTTTCACTATAAATATTTTCACAGCCAAGATTTTTTTTAGAAATAATGAGGGCGAGACTACCAATTCAAGACCTCCCACACAATGAAACATTTGACGAACCACCAAAAAGGCTGCAAAAATGTTTCCTATTTATAGTATATTAATTTAACTGGTATTTTACATAGTTACCTTGATACTAAAGCCTATTACCTTCCAAACAATGTCACCATTAGACTACTTCTGGTATAAAATGCTATGTATTTATACAGAATAAAATAATGTTTTGTGACTAAAACTTTTAGACATTCCCAGAAATACCATTAAGAGCTTCCCCTAAGAGCGTTCAGTGGCTACAATCCAGCTTCTCTACTGAAACTAACATTGGCCTTATAATTTCCTTGAGGCATGCTTGCACTCTCTTTTGCAGCTATCTTTGTGAGGACCGGTTTTACAATGTGTTCTAGCTTCATCCATATTTTAATAAAGCTGTTTGATGGTTACTGTTCTGATTGGGAATTTGGGTGGAGATCAGGGGCTAGGAGTTCACTAGGCCCTCAATGGGAGGGTTGTGAGTATACTAACAGTATTGATACTACTACTTCAAGGTCACTATCAATATCTGTACCTGGGACATTAGCAATTTTAAGCCAAATGTTGCGAAATCAACCATCCCTTCCGCTTGGCTCTTCTCCTGGAAAACATGTTTACAGACTGTACTTGTGTTGTTCATCTGACAGAAATAATCAGAGGCCCTATGAGTAGCAGAAGGGGGCGAGGCTGTTTTACTAATAGTGCCACCTCAACAGATAGGTGTGTATGATAGGCATTCCCCGCTAATCAAATCGCAGGCCTACATTCTTCTTGTTTTAATTCACTTATTGTCAGCACCATTATTCATTCATCCTATAATTTAGGTGGATTACTCAATATGGTTGTCCTTGTAGAAGGATGACGAATACATGTGTAATAACGCAGTCATGAAGTGGCGCAAGCGCAGACCGACTTTCACCGCCCTCCTGTTCCTGCAGAGCCATGCATACAGAGCTCGAGGGCTCCGCGGGCAGCCAATGGCGGCACGTTGTTTTACCCGTGACATCATCCGCCACTCCTCTTACTAAAGAGGGAAACAAACATCCACACAGAAGGAACGGGAGAGGAAGAGAGAGAGGAAGGAAGGTAGGAGGCCGAGGAAGGGAGACTTAAACCCGTCTAAACCTGTCTGGCACTGAGGACGACGACGACGCATAATCGAAGTTAGAAAAGAGAAAAGGACCTCACCGGGACCTGAAACCATCGACATTTTCCACTTGCCCCATACTAGCGGCCACTTTTTTCCCCCCCGTCGTCGTCTCGCGAGAAACTTCATCGATTTTTAGCAGGTGATGATCTTGGATTATTTTTATTTATTAATTTGGATTAATTTTGAAGTGAGCTCAAGCTTAATCGAGGTAAACGACGAAAGGATGGGTGTTTGCAAAGGTGACGGATGGTGATGGCGACCTTTACTGGTGGATTGAAAGGTCAGGCGGTGTGTGCGTGATGGCTCGAGTGTGGTAAACAAGCTTCTTTTTTCCCTACTTTTACCTTGTTAAAGTTGCCATCACCATCATCTCATCCTCCTGAGTAGATGTATCACAAGCCCTCGAACGTGACTTGGTCTGTTTCAGAGGAGGAAAAAACAACAAGGGAGGGAGCTAGCTAGTGCTGGTTGCTGTGCCTATTTTTCTGTTTGTCCCGAGAGCTGGGGGATGGGGGCACCAAAGCCAGCTAATTCCTGACTAGAAATAGAAAATTCATAAGCCGAATAGGCAAGTATAGCGAGGGAGTTTGCTTGAAATTATTATAGAGAATTTGCTAAAATATTAAACGAAGTCTTCGTTCGGCTTTGGCCGATGCTGGCAGTAGTTTCAGCAGCTTTGGATAAGACGAGGTTTGCTCGATGTGGCACCACCGAGTCTTTTTCTAAGTGCTTAAGTACGATTATATAATCGTGGTTGTTCACATATCCTCGCTTAAATTGCACAGAAAACTCTTTTTTTAGTGCAAACACAGCGATTAAGGCGAGCTACGAAACGATGTCTAAACAGGAAGCAGAGAGATTGCAGACAAAGGAAGAAAGAAGAAACAAAGGGAGCCGATACCACACTGTCTAGACTGTGGGTTTCCAGAAGAAAATATCAGTGTTGTTGCCTTCCTCTTAGCTTCGAATGATTTATTTTCAATATCATGTCCTATTTTAAAAAAGAACAGATTTTACAGCGTGTAACAGACCAATTCTTTTTTTTCTTTCCTCTGCTCTTCAGTGTGACTCAGGACTTTCAAGCCCAGCAGGGCCTGAAATATGAGCTGAGCTTGTGGGTGATAAAGAAGCATAGTTTGCCCTTTTGTTTGCTGGAGCTTATCACACATTTGTTTGTTTGTTTGTTTTTCCCTGTTTTTATTGTAGCTTTGACTGAACGGTGCATAGATATCAACTGGCACAGTTTCTAGTCAGACCAGTTCTCACATGTAATCGCAGTGAGGGGTTTGGATCCTTTGTGAAAGGAAGTTGGGTTTATTGGTCGTGACTGATGATCTTCTCTGTGCTGGAAAGCCCCCGAATTCCCTTGTCTGATGTAATTTACAATTTTTACATTTGCAGTGTGAAAAGTAATGTTTTCCAGCACTGTCTGGAATAATTTGCAAGTATATGTTTTGCTCTTAAACAGTGTTATAGCTATCGATTACTTGAGCTGAATGGGTAATAACCCTCAGTTTGAGCAGCATATGCTTTATGTTTCTCTGGAGGATCTCCCTTTGTTTATGAAACGTTTAAATCAAATATGCAGCGTGACCATGTCTGCCTTACCTTATCGCTGTCCTTATGGGGGACTTGGTAAATATTAAGTTACCATGCCTGCTGTTTATCTAACAGCTGGACCATTGTTCCTTTGTGTTATAAAGATAATATATGGACACACATATCTTATGTTGTCAGGTGTGATTTAGTCACAATTTAAATCAATATCTTTGCTCTTATGGAACAGTTTTTTGCTTAGCATAGAGCTCAAATCTTTAAACTCACATCTAGCAGTCTATCAGAAGTTTGAGAAAAATACTAATGATCCCATATAAATGGGGAAAAATCCATTTGAGCTGCACATTATTTGCCAGCTTTTAGCTCACTCCTGTCTGGCATTTTTCAGCAGTCAGCAGTTGGACACGTGACACAAATGGGAAAGAAGGTCTTTGTGGGCTTTTCCAAGGAGACACACTGGTGATAACAGCCAGGTGTAGAGAGTTTTCTTTTGGAGGTGGGGGTGGGGCTGGGAGGGTGATAGCTCAAGAATTAATGGCAGTTGTTATTTAGGACACCTCGGATGAACTGACAGGACGTTCTGAACCAACTGCCAGCCTCTCCTGGAACATTGAGCTCGCCTGCCCTGTTTGTGTCCGTGACCAGAATATAGACGAGCTTCACACCAACGCAAGCAAGCAGCTGCTGTGTTGCAGCAGAACAGGGCAAAGGTTGTTTACAAAGGAAATATGAGACTGTTCCCGCTAGGTCAGTAGTTGATGGTGTGTGTATTTTTTATTTTTAAATAAAAATAAGTAAATTAACCTTTAAATAAATAGGTGGGGGAGGATGGGATCAGCTGGATTGTAAAATGGCCTGGACAGGGCTGGCAGACACAGTTCTTCTTACCTGTCTAATTTAGGCCTTCCTGTGAGTCTGTCCATTCATGTAGCTGTTTTTGATTAATCGCCTCAAAGTCAGTGTCTCCCATTACACAGCTTTCTGCTCTGTTGCACAAAGACGGGCAGCATCGTCATAGGACTGCTTGTTTTGCCGAGTTACGCACATGCACGCTTGTTTTCTGGGCGTATGTGTGGTGAGAAATGACTAGGGAGGTTTTGAAATGCCTTGTAAGGCAAGAGTCATGGGTAGGGAGGGGAACACTCTGTGAAACTGATGACCTACTTTGTTTATCACTTATAGTCTTGTGCCGTTTAGCAAGAACAGATTATTATTTAACCTGATGTGCATGTTCTTTTGTGACCAAGATACTGCGAGTGAGTCAGAGCTTTGTTTTTAATTAGATGGGGGAAGTATAGGCCTGAATTTGGTATGAGAAAGAAGAACAGCTGATATGAAAGCCCACAAAAAGGCATGGTGGTTTAAATGTTGGGAATAGCTATATCAGTTGTTCTCAGAACCACCACAAGAGATGGTAGGAGGGAAGAGGTGACACGGCAATAAACAAAGCTGTGGGACTGAGCAGATATGAGCTTCTGCCAAAGGTGTTGAACAGAACACAGTGAGTGTTGTTTGTTCTGTTGACTTCCTGCTGAGACCCATTCATTACTGTATTCGGGCTAAAGGGCAAGTCGAAACACAGAGGCATGTGCTGAATTTACATAAAATGACACCCGTGTTATCAGTCAGCCTAGCTGATACTGCACCCAGTTTCTCTGGAACCAGAGTGGCAGGAAAAAATACATCCAGGAAAACATTTCAGTTTTTTTTTTTTTTAAAGCATGTGTCACATTGATGTGTTGGTGCAGAAAACTGCTTTCTGTATGCGCCTGTCGGTCTAATAAGCATTCTCACTCTGTCTCCCTCATTCTTTTAGCAATGGCTCAAGAGACGAACCAGAGCCCAGTGCCCATGCTTTGTGCCACAGGCTGCGGTTTCTATGGCAACCCAAGAACCAATGGTATGTGCTCTGTATGCTACAAGGAACACCTGACACGCCAGCAGAGCAGCGACCGCATGAGCCCCCTCGGCCCAATGGGTATGATGACACTCACACATTTGATTTGTCTGTTTCTTCATTTTCACGGAAGAGCTATTGCAGCAGACCAGTTACGTCAGTTTTGATGTAAACATATAAATTGACTTTAAACCAGCATATTTATAGTTATTGGCTCTATTTCTCTCGTTTTCCCAGCCTCTACTTTTTTTACTGTGGATAATGAAAGACAAGGTCAGGGTTATAGAGTATTCCTTTAAGCACTTCTGTGATCAAACGTTAAAGTTTCTGTCATGATGCAAAACCTGTTAGAAGTTTCAAACAGGAAGAATACATTACAAAAGAGAAGTGAGACTAACTTGAATACACTTTTAGAAAAGAAAGAGTCCTGAAACCACTGTAGACAGTTTCAATTATTCAGTTTATTTCTTGGTATGCTCACTACATCAATTTGATTGTATTTATGTTGACTTTTTAATTGATTGCCATTGTGACCATACAGGCTCAACTGCTAGTCCTACCTCAGAAGCTTCAGCCATCCAGAGACTAGAAGCAAGTCTAGCAAAGGTTGATGCCTCCCCTGCCCCTTCACCAGACATGTCTAGGTCAGTATCTGCTGTCATCAACTTTTGGAGGTTTGTCTGTGACTTAACTGCATGAGTGAGCTGCTGACTGACTTGCCTCACTCCCCGTTTAAACCTGCAGAACTGTTCAAGGATCTCTTCCTGTGACTCAACAAATGACAGAGATGAGCATCTCAAGAGAGGATAAACCTGAACCCCTAGAGCCTGGTAATCTATGCATACATTCCTAGTAGTTACAGGCAACTTGACAGGCATTTTACTCATACCCAACTGACAGCTTAAATACAGGCATCTTAAGGCAAACACTGTTTTATAGTTCCTTCTCTGTCCTCGGTTTACTTTTAATGCTTCGCTGCATACCTTAAAACTCCACTGTTGGTTTTACTTACAGTCTTCAAGAAAGAGAGGGTGTCTAAAAATAAACCTGTTTAAAAATACCTCCACACCAGAGGACACTCTTAGATTTAATCTTGCCTACCAGAGGCTTGCTCAGAATAGTGTACTCTTTGCTGCCAAGAACAAGAGGGGCAATTTAGAGATAAGGAAAATACTAATTACTATTATTTTGGACAACAATGCAACATTTTCGAGGCTACTCAGTTTCATTGTGTTGTAGAAGTGTGACAAACAGCCTTGTTTGCTGCTTTGTGAATTAAAGGGATAATGCATAACTAAAAGTATTTTTTTCTCTTGTTGTCTGTCTTGCTGTGTAGTTGTAAGCCAGCCTGCTGCTTCTAGTCCTACTCCTGTAGCTTCTTCCAGCAGTGAAGAAAATAAGAGTGACACCCCCAAACCTAAAAAGAACCGGTGCTTCATGTGCCGCAAAAGAGTGGGCCTTACAGGTGAGGTCACAATTCAGCACACATGCACTGCACTGTGCTGCATGTAAACCCTCCTGTTATAGCTTTTAACCCTTGGTCTTTGTGCTTACAGGGTTCGACTGTCGCTGTGGCAACCTGTTCTGTGGCATCCATCGGTACTCCGACAAGCACAACTGTCCCTATGATTACAAGGCTGAGGCTGCCGCCAAGATCCGTAAAGAGAACCCCGTGGTGGTGGCTGACAAAATCCAGAGAATATAATCAGACAGAACAGAAGTGGCAGCAACAACGAAACACCATTAACAAAGACTGGAGTACCATTGCGAACCTTTGAAATAAGCACCGGCAAGAGTGGCTAAATGAGAACGGAATGGACTTGATTTACAAAATTACCACCTCAATAAAATAATGGGGAAAAAAGAAGGAAAAAAAAGTTCAAGATCCTGTCTGAGGAAGCTGCATGAATGATCACTTTTTCTCCCTTTTTTGATTAATTGATTAGTTTGTTTTATCCTGTTTTCTGTGGTGTGACTTTGCCGCTGTTCAGTCCTTTTTGTTTTTCTAAGAATATGTATTGTCTTACCAAGAGCAGACCAGGCTAAATGTCCAGGATAAGCTGTGCTCCTATCACCCATACCAGGCGCCATTTTTTGTGCCAAACCGTAGACAGCCATTTCACACGCGCTGCCATGTGTCAGACACTGGCCGATCTCTGAAAAGCATTCAGACTACACAAAAACAGTCCATACAAGTATTGTCTCTACCTTTCAACTTCTTGTTCTGTGCTCCATCGGCGCTGGAGTCGTTCAGCGACTCCCACCGTGCACGCTTTGGGGGGAGGGGGGGGTTGCGTTTTCTTTCCTAGCTTTACCTACCTCACAGCTGCCGCGTTAAGCTACGTCGTCTTCCCTTTTACTTTATCTTCAGCTTCGACCCCGGTAGAGCAGTTGATCATCATAGTCAGCGCCAGTGACCCCTCCAATCAGCACGCCTGTGTTCACTGAGTTTGATTGTGATGGGGCTGTTTGGAGGTATCATGCTAGATGGGGAACAAACAAATTACTCGCTGAAGGAGTTCCACCAAGTGGTGCAGGGCTGTGTGTGAACCAACGTGTGGCCTGAGAGGGAGGATGGCACCCTTCCCTGGTGGGTCTGGTGGGTGAATTTAGACTTCATTAATGTAGGGGCATAAATGAATGGGATAAATGCATGAGTCACTCTTCATCTGCGTTAGTGTTTCAGAAATATCACTCAACTTGGAGTTTCAAATGTTTTATTTGCTGAGAGACAATTACATGTTTTATTAGCTTTTTTTTCTCTCTTCCATTGTACTGATGTTAGCACATGTATTCAGTGCATTTATGGAGTTAGGCTATGTGAACCTTTTTTTTTGTTTTGTTTTGTTTTTTTTTCTTTTAATGCGCTAACAGAACATTCATGTGAGCACAGTGTGTCTGGGTGGGAGTGTGTGTGTGTGGGTGGGTTTGTTGTTTCCCCCCTTTTATTCTTTTGACTGTGGAGCTACCCAGTTTATCAGCACATGTTTACAGAACTACAGGAGCATGCCAGAGCTAGATTTATGAAAAATAATAGATACCAAGATTAGATGTAACTTCTCATCTGTCTAACAGCTATTGGTCTCTGTGTGTCTGCTATAGAGCGCCGTAGAAAAAGTGTGTGTGGGTGTGTGTGTATGTGTGTGTATTTGTGTGTGTGCAGGTGCACATACCTGTGCAGCAGTGTGTTTCCATGGCTGCCTGACACATTGAAACCGATGTATGTTTGTGATTTGTTTCTCCCCTGTAAGGATGTGTGGGGTTTTTTTTTTCATTTAAAGATAATTGTATGTATCCGTTTGAGTTTTTCCTTTCTGATTCTTAGTTATATGCAAATTTGTACAAAAAAGAAAAAACAAACCGTGTTGATATTTATGTATTACATATAATCTTGCTATCCAGCATTACAACAGAATAGTATCATGTAAATAAAACTGTACAGAGAGACATTACAAAGGCTGAGTGTGTGCTGACTTAATTTTGCACCATTTGTGTCATTGGTGGGTTTTTACTGTGCTTGCTTTTCAATACTATATGAAACCTTCCTGGAGGTGAGGAGAAAGGCAATAGAAATGTGGAAAATACAGCCAAAAATGTTTTCTTGATGACTCTGCTCAGGATGATTTGACCAAACGGTGGGATTATTTTCAGTCAGGATAAGAATAGAGTAGGAGCCGCATTGCCCTATAATTAATTCCTAACCTGACCTCAGACTGAGCAACACTTAAGACACTTGTTCAAACCTTGTCTGGGTCACCCAGGAAGTATTAATCCCTGGACTCTGAAACCCCGTGTAGGCAGGATACTTATGAGCCTGTTTTATGGATGATGTGTTTTCTCACACTCCTGTCGGGAGCCCCAGGATGGAGCGTGTTCACAGATGGCGTTAACGGCAGCTGCTGCTCAGACAGCTGAGGTGTCCTCACGTGGCGTTCCTGTGACAAAACCACAAAGATCACATTGTCTGCACACAAGGCTAAAGTGCAGAGGTGGATTTCCACAGATGGGAAAAGATCAGAATCTTATGTCGGTGACAAAGCGTCACACAGGAAATTGATCACTGACCACGTCTTCTGACCCTGCTAGGACACAAGAGTGCGCCTTTTAACTGATGCAGTGAAAACACACTGCATTGTTAAGTCTTTCCCTTCACACAGACTTTAAGCCTATAATTTCTTTCACTGATGGATGCAGTTCACTTATCTGTGTCATCCTCTCCCCCCTTTGTCTGTCATTGGGTGTGACCAAGGCCTCAGTGGCCTCAGAGACTCCTGACTAGTGGAAAATGACAGATGTTGTAACCAGATGTGCAAAGTGGATGTGGGTTATTTGGGGCCACAGACAGTAAATACAAACAGAAACATGAAGTACTCTTCTCTCACACTTATGTTAAGTTAATTTTACTCCTTGATTTTATGCATCTGCATCAAATCACAGGTTCAACATTTCATCCTGATACGTATTAGGTCAAGATAACCAAAATTAAATACACACAAGCACATGTGAAATCTGGACTTGCTATCCTTTTTACATTTATAATTATGGAATATTCTCATGCACAGCAAAATGCTATATATAGGGAGTCAGAGGGGGTGTTATGGAGTGGTCTGACATCGATCACCTTTCTTGTGTGCACAAGTCAGTGTCCTGGAGCAAGACAACTGCTCTCAGTGCTGCCATCTGGATGTGAGAGCTGTGTAAGTGCAATCCATTTACCACACATCTTCCAAGCATTCATGTGTATCCAGTATGAATCACGCAGCCCAATTACGTCATACTGAAACACAAGTATACATTGAACATACTCTCAATAGTTGAATAAATGCCTTTATTTGCAAATGAGTCACACGTGTCAGGAAAAAGTAGAGAAATCAGGAAAAAAAAACTAATTTTTTTTAAATGGTTGTTTTTAGAAAAAGAATGGACAGTCTGTTTAAAAAAAACTGTATACAGGCACTCAAAGCATTAGAAACATATAGATGTATGGTAAAAATGCATGTGTGTCATGTATGAAAAACAGTTTTTAGAAGAATAGAGGAGGATGATTAAAAAATGTTATGTTGGCTGACAACGAACTCTGAGGTAATTGAAAATCAAACCTGGACAGCTCTATTGGTCCATTAATCATTGCCATTCCGACACAGAATTTTTAATTTTCACATTTTTTGAAATATTACATTTTGGATGTTGTAGCTCAGAGACCACGGCCCAGACTGCCAATCAGACATTTCATAATGGAGCTGTACTAAACTTAATTATATTGGCCATGATGAGGCTCATCTTTCTCACTTAGAAATTTTAATTTAGACAAAAGTCACAATCCAAAGACCCTCTGATGATTCCCTGAGTCATTAAGAGTTCTTGTACGTGTCCCCCCCCCCCCCCCACCAAAAAACAATAATTTTTTCAAACCTGTTTTTAGGTTCAAACACCCCAGGCAG
>VUQK01010951.1:0-18721 GCA_015106715.1 Bujurquina vittata | reverse complement strand
AAACAAAACAAAAAACCCCCTCTGATTCCCCCCCTCATTAAAAATTTTTTTTTGTGTCCCCCCCCCCCCCCCCACACACACACACTTAATAATTCTGAAGCTTATTTATGGAGAAAACACCCTGAGCAGTGGACAGTGGACTCTCCTGTGCTGGGAAGCTTCATCTTGCATTAGCCCTTCATGCTGCTGATGAGACGTGTCCTGTTTTACTGCAGCCAGCTTTCACTGAGCAATCAGTCCGCAATTACCACTGATGCCTCACTCTTCTGAGCTATCAAAGTTTTCTAATTGTGGTATTCTTCAAGATCCTTGGCCCATGTTTGTTTTAGGTATGCATGCTTCCTGTCAGCCAGGTTACACACACACACACACACACACACACATATATATATATGTATATACATATGCAGATCTAAAATAAGTCGTATGTTATTATATAGAGATCATCCTTTTAAGAAACGTGATTGTTTTTCACTAATTATTGATGAGATACTTCTTTCTAATCTTGCAGCAATAGCTCTGGCAAGAAGTTTATAATCTGTATTTGACAGTCATTGGTCTTAAATTATTTTAAAGGTCTTTTTTCTCTTTTTCAGGTTTAGAAATTAAAGTAATCAATCCTTGTTTCATACTAGCTGTTAACTCCCTTCTTTCTATGGATAAAGTAATTGCTGTCAGTACTAAGTTTCTTGGCTCTTTCTAACAATAAAAATGATAAAAAAAAATGAGCCATGAGAACAAAGAGCTATCAAAGCTTTCCCTGTAAATTTACACATTTATTTTTTTACAATTTAAACCCAAAGGGGTCTTTCATTTCTTTCATTTACTACAGCAACATTTCTTTATTGTGCTGAGAAACTGAGGCTAACTGTTGCACTTCTTTTTCTCATAGTACGATATCTCAGGGATTAAATGTGTAGTTAAAATTCTGCACTGACAGAAAGGGGAGTGCCACTGATCCACCACACTTAAGCTCAAAGTATGCAGTATGTGGTCCACAATGTAAAATGAGTTTGGCATTCCTCTTTCAGCCAATTGCAGCACACACTGATGTACTGACTTATTGTTACGCTGTGTTTGTATTGAACTGTTAGAACTCAAATGTGGTGCTACAAGTCAAACGCTCTTTGATCGACCACACCCGGACAAACGAGCCCACCGAAGAGGTGCTGTCTTTAGTCGGGGAGCTAGACCGAGAGGGGTGACAAGGCCCAGAGGACCAATAATTTTATTACTGCCATGTGATAGCTTCATACTGAAAAAAAAAGTTGGGAAAAATTTATTTTGATTAATTATTTGTCAAGTCTGAAGTTTCTTTGAGGCGATTAATGGCTTATTTTCTCATTATGTTTCTACTCCTGAGTAATATTCTGTATGGAGCAGCTGATGAAGTTCTTGCAGCTTCTTGGGCCTGCTGATGACACGCTCTACCACACGTTAGTCAGTCTGGGCAAAAAGATCACAGACTATGGGGGAACCAGGACTTACAGAATATGGGTAAACACATTCAAAGTAAACGTGGAATGAAAACTGAACCATAACCGTCAGGTTTCCTTAAAAATATTCATCATGTCTTATATCGTCTATCCACAGATGGCAACACTGATGAGCCACAGTGTGTCGGTATTCAGACTGAATCTGATGAGGAGGTGAGATTTGTATCTCTTGAGATTTGTAATTGATCACATTTATTGATGAGGTTGTGTAACAGATTTTTTTTCTCCTTGTTTTGATATATGTAGGAAGAGGATAGGGACTTGCAGTGCAGCCGTCTTCTGCTGAGAAGCTTCATCTTGCAGCATCTCTTTGTGCAGCCGATGAGATTGTTTCACTGCGGTCGGCTGTCTACTGTGCTGAGAAGAATCAATAAAAGAAATCTGCAATTATAACTGATTCCTCCTGTCAGAGGAGTGGGTCTGTTCCTCTGGTGTTGGTATTTAGACCTATAGCTGCTTTTTATTATTTTATTTATTTTTATATCTCTAATCCTTTAATATCTTGATTGTTTTGGTGGTTTAGATTTTTGTGTTTTGTTTTGCTTCAGTAAAGAATATGGCTGGTGCAACATATTCAATTTGGCAAAGCGATGGAAAGGATTAAAAAGTATGAGAATAAAACGCTGTACAATGCTTAGAAACCTGTTTATCCAAGTTGATTTGTTTAGCCATGTTGTGCATTTCTCAGTGTTCTTTTCAGCTTTCACAGTTTTGCCTCACTACAACATTTTGCTTTATGGATGCAAAAAATATTTTCTAGTTGAGTAATAACATTTTTTATATGTATGGTGTAGTGCTTTACACATTCACTAAGCATGTGAAAGGTCCCTGGTTTGAGACCAGGAGGGGACGCAAATCCCTTTGGGGTTGTGTCAGGAATGAAATCTACCAAATCAAACGCTTGTGAATAAGGAAGTGGCTGAAAGTAGCTACAGAGATGAAAGTGAAATACAGGGCAGCACATAGGAATAGAATTGTACCAATTCTGGATCTATACTGATAACAATGTTTAAAATAAAGATTTAGCCAATATTTTTTTTCTACTTCTCTCGACTGGAGGTTCAAAGGACTAATGTCATTCGTTGTTGTTGTGTGTTCTACGTGATGTGCCCTGGAAATTGCACAAAAATCGTTGAGTGGGTCAGAGAGGAAAAGTTACCCCAAAAGGGTAAAAAGCGAATTTTCACATAATTTGCTTTACTGCAGAAAAAGTTTTCATTAATGTTTTTAAGGCCCTACAGTTATTGGTAATTATAATGCCTTGATTATGAATGTAGTTTGATTCAGTTTGAATCACTCTGAGGGTACACACACACACACACACTTCCCCCCAAATGTACCAAAAATGACCCTCTGCATATTTGGCAATTTATTTCTTGAAAAATACACTGTATTATAAACTTTTTTTTTTCTGGTAGCGATTGCAGAATATCGAGAGATTCTATATCAACTCTTAGAGAAATTTTTGCCATCATTGATGCATTTTGGAGTTCAGAAATGGGTTGAGGAGCGCAAGAGTTTAAGGTGCTGACTTACCTCCAAATTCCCCAGATCTCAAGCCAATCAAGCATCTGTGGGATGTGCTGGACAAACAAGTCCAATTCACAAATTCACAGAGGCCCCACCTCACAACTTTCAGGACTCAAAGGATCTGCTGTTAACATCTTGTTGCAGATACCACAGCACACCTTCAGGGGTCTACTGGAGTCCATGCCTCAACGGGTCAGGGCTGTTTTGGCAGCAAAAGTGGACCAACACAATATTTGGCAGGTGGTCATAATGTTATACCTGATTAGTGGATGATACAAGTGTCTACTATGGTACATCAGAATACTTTATCTGATAGACAGTAACAGCAATAATATTAATCACTAGTAGTTTTAGTAGTGATAGTGGTATTGGCATTATTATTAGTAGCATACAGTTGCTGTCATAACACATGTGAGTACTGAAGAGACAGAAGATAGGATGGGGAGTTTGGTTGTTCCTATTAAATCATTCAGATTTTACATTATGTAAGCATCACAGACAATATAATACATGAACATGACTGCATTTACATAAAAATAAAATAGAAAATGTTGAAATGAAACGAACCCAGCCTGTAGGGGTCGCTGCTTCTTTTCCTCCCTGTTGCTGCTTCAACCTTTGACAGCGGAAGAGGAAAGCGCGGCTTGTTGTATGCTCGTGTTAGCAGCGCTATTGTAACGTATGGGAAGCGCATTTTTGTTGCGTGAAACTCGGACATTTCGCAAACTGTCTCATGCTACAAGAGTAAACCCTGCACCGATGTTTACAGCATTTCTTTAAGCAGGCAGAGTGAGGTCGACTCTGTGAATATTTACAGTCAGCGAGCCGTTTCACAAAGTGCGCTAAAACCTGAAGGAAAACCAGCGCCATGGCGGATGTTACTGCTAGAAGCTTGCAGTACGAGTACAAAGCGGTGAGTGTGTTTAGAGAAAGAAAGACTAAGTAAACATTTGCAGAGGCAAGTGATTAAAATTCTGTTAAGTTATCGGGGAAGCTTGCTTAATGTTTACTGTGTTTAATTCATATTTCTCCTTGTTTAACCAGCCCTCCTGCTAATTAGCAGTCAGCTTAGCCTTCTTCATCACACACTGATGTACTGACTTGTTGTCACACTGTGTTTTTGTTCAACTGTTAGAACTCAAACTTGGTGTTACAAGCCGATCGCTCTCTGATCGACCGCACCCGGAGAGATGAACCCACCGGAGAGGTGCTGTCCTTGGTCGGGAAGCTTGAGGGGACCAAGATGGGTGACAAGGCCCAGAGGACCAAACCTCAGAGACTGGAGGAGAGACGAGAAAAGTATGTGCAGGCAACTATGTTTATTGTCCGCATCGAGTTAAAACCATTTTTGCCGCATACTCTCACCGATCACTTTGTTAGATATTCCTGTGCCGCTTCTCATTAATGCAGACGTGTAATCACAATCACATGGCAGCAACCCAATGAATTTATGCATATAGACATGATCAAGATAGACTGCTGAAGTTCAAACTGAGCATCAGAAGTGACTTTGAGCGTGGCAGGGTTGTACCAGACTGGGTGGTCTGAGTACTTCAGAAACTGTTGATCTACAGGGATTTTCCCAAACAACCATGTCTAGGGTTTACAGAGAATGAGCAGCATTCTAATGAGTTCACTGCTCTCAAATTGCCTCTCAAACCAATAGAGCACCTTTGGGATGTGGTGGAACAGGAGATTGTCATCATAAATATGCAAATCTCCAGCAACTGTCTGATGCTGTCATGTCAACATTGACTACAATCTCTGAGGAATGTTTCCAGCATTTTGTTGAATCTGTGTCAAGAAGAATTAAGACACTTCTGAAGGCAAAAGGGGGTCCAACCTGGTATTAAGAAGAAGAAACAGCCTTTACTGTCCCACAGAAGGGAAATTTGGTATTTTCGCAAGGTGTAACTAATAAAGTGGCCAGTGAGTGTATGTTTGAGGATATTCAAGTGTTTTCAGTTTATTTTTACACCATAGTCTACCATAATTAACTTTTATTACCTTTAAATTTATGTCAGGTTTGATGTCTCAAGATGATTCCCGGAAAAAAGGGAAAGCAAAAACCTGTGATACACCTTGGAAGATGTTTGCTACTCAAATGGCCACACATAGCTCTACAGTTAACGTGTAATCTGTTTTTGTTAATCTTTTTTTTTTGTTTGTTTGTTTGGTTTTTGTTTCCTCTTTAAACAGGAGAAGAAAAAGAGATGAGGACAGGCACGACATCAACAAAATGAAGGGCTTCACCCTTCTGTCTGAAGGCATTGATGAGATGGTGGGCATTGTGTACAAACCAAAAACCAAAGAAACCAGAGAAACGTATGAAGTGTTACTGAGCTTCATCCACGCCGCTTTGGGCGATCAGGTCAGTGAACGCCACAACAACTGCTTTCTTTAAATATCCAGCTTCTGTTTCTGTCACATCTGGTGTGACATCCATCCATTCTCCTCTGCTTATCCTTTGCGACCTATCCTGGGTGTACCCCACCTCTTGCCCTATTACAGCTGGGATAGGCTCCAGCCCCCCATGTTGTGACATTTCACTCATATTTCCACAGCCACGTGATATTCTCTGTGGAGCAGCTGATGAAGTTCTGGCAGTACTCAAGAATGACAAAATGAGGGACAAAGAGAGGCGCCGGGAAGTAGAGCAGCTCCTTGGACCTGCTGATGACACGCGTTACCACGTGTTAGTCAATCTGGGCAAAAAGATCACAGACTATGGAGGGGACAAGGACTTACAGAATATGGGTAAGCACATTCAAAGTAACTATGAAATGAAAAAGTGTACAGTACCCATCAGTTTTCCCTAAAAATATTCATCATGTCTTATATCTTCTATCCACAGATGATAACATTGATGAGACGTATGGTGTCAATGTTCAGTTTGAATCTGACGAGGAGGTGAAGTTTGCAGCTCTTAAGATTTGTAGCTGAACACATTGATTGATGAGATTGTGTCACTGACTTTTCTTGTCTTGATATATAGGAAGTTGATGAAGACCCGTACGGTGAGGTACGTGATGAGCACTCCGATGAAGACAGTGAAGGGGTGGAGGCAGCTTTGGATTCCACTCTTTCAGCTAATGTAAGTTTCCCATTACAGCATTAAGCCTACTTTCCAATGTCATCTTTGTGAGTTATTGCAGCTACGAAACACAGTGACTAATAAATTACCTTTCACTTAGCTCGGTGGCGCGGGCGATGTGATGACAGTGAAGAAAAAAGATTTACATCCTCGAGACATTGATGCCTTTTGGCTCCAACGTCAGCTCAGCCGGTTCTACGATGATGCCATTGTCTCACAAAAAAAGGCTGATGAGGTCTTAGAAATTCTCAAGGTATGTTTGTTATGTCGCCCGCGTTTTTATGTTGGTTTAGAACAGAATAAGTATGTATTTGTCTGACTCCTTGACATCCCTCATCTGTTATTTTACAGACTGCCAGCGATGACCGAGAATGTGAGAACCAGCTAGTCTTGCTTCTGGGCTTCAACACCTTTGATTTCATTAAAATCTTGCGTCAGCATCGTCGCATGAGTAAGTCTGCCTTGTAGAGTGAACCTGTTACAGGTCCAATTCCCTTGAGAAGGTACTGATTTCAGTCTCTTCCTCCTTGATACACAGTTCAGTATTGCACCATGCTGGCCAGTGCTCAGAGTGAGGCGGAAAAGGAGCGGATCATAGGAAAAATGGAATCTGATCAGGAGCTGTCAAAGATTCTCTACCAGCTGCAAGAGACGGAGAAGGAGGATATTATTCGAGTAAGAAGTCTTGTGTGTGAGATTATGTGAACTCTTGATGTTTAGTTTATTATGTTTTTATTTTTTGTGTCCTTTAGGAAGAGCGCTCTCGCAGGGAAAGGGTGAGAAAGTCTCGTGTTGATGACTTGGAAGCAATGGACATTGACCATGGAGAGGTATGTAACACTGTTAATATATTAACTATAAATCAGACTGTCAGAAACACTACTTGTCAGGTTTCTTTTAGACTGTTCCAAATGGCATAGGAAAATTGAAAAGTATATCTGTGCCCACTAAAGTCTTCATCCTTTTTGTCCAACAGTCAGTGGCTCCTCGACAGTTGCTAGACTTTGATGACCTGACTTTCACTCAGGGGAGCCATTTCATGGCCAACAAGCGTTGCCAGCTGCCAGACGGCTCTTTTCGCAAACAGCGCAAAGGCTATGAAGAAGTCCACGTACCTGCCCTCAAACCTAAACCCTTCTCTGATGATGAGGTTCGTCGGTTGATTGTCGTTAAGGGAAAATATTCAGTAATAAGCAGCATTTAATGTGTTCGTGTCCTACACTCAGCACTATTATTGTGTCATCAGGTGCTTGTTGCCATTGAAAAGTTGCCCAAGTACGCCCAAGCTGGATTTGAAGGCTTCAAAACCTTAAATCGCATTCAGAGCAAGCTGTTCAAGACCACCATGGAGACTGATGAGAACCTGCTAGTGTGTGCACCAACGGTGAGCAAACTTTGTTGAAGCCAAACGTGTTTCCGACAGTTTTCTTGCGTGCATTTTCTTTATGATCTTGTTGTGCACACAGGGAGCTGGTAAGACCAACGTTGCCCTGATGGCAATGCTGAGGGAAATTGGAAAGCACATAAATCTGGATGGAACAATTAATTTGGATGACTTCAAAATCATCTACATAGCACCCATGCGCTCACTTGTACAGGAGATGGTGGGAAGTTTTAGTAAGGTGAGTCTTGTCTCTCTTGCACAGCTTTGCTTACATACTTTACAATCATAGGGGAGCACAAATCTGTGAGTAAAAGTTGTTTTGGTTTTTTTTCCCTCCTTTTCCCAGCGTTTGGCAAGTTATGGCATCACAGTGTCCGAGCTGACGGGAGATCACCAGCTCTGTAAAGAGGAGATCAACGCCACTCAAATCATCGTCTGCACCCCGGAGAAATGGGACATCATCACTCGTAAAGGTGGAGAACGTACCTACACCCAGCTAGTGCGCCTGATTATCATAGTAAGTGTTGAGAATATGTTGAAAATTTTTGTCATTACAAAAAGCAAATGTGCCAATTGACTTGACATATAACGACTAATTAACTGTTGTGTTCAGGATGAAATTCATCTCCTTCATGATGACCGTGGACCTGTACTGGAATCTCTGGTGGCGAGGACCATCCGCAATGTGGAGCTGACCCAGGAGGATGTGCGTCTGCTGGGCCTCAGCGCCACACTGCCAAATTATGAAGATGTGGCTACCTGTCTGCGTGTCGATCCCGCCAAAGGGCTCTTCTACTTTGACAACAGGTGTGCTATTTGACCAAAAACTAAGACAAAAATAATTTTGTTTTTATCGCGTTTCCCATAAACAGCTGTTTTTCTGTTCTTGTTTGCCATTTTTCAATAAACACTTGTGAACACTGTACTGTTGCTCTCTGTAGTTTCCGGCCCGTGCCCCTGGAGCAGACTTATGTTGGAATCACTGAGAAGAAGGCCATCAAGCGTTTCCAGATCATGAATGAGATTGTCTATGAAAAGATAATGGAGCATGCTGGGAAGAACCAGGTGAGTCCCATTTAACTTGTTCTTTCAAAGTGTCATAATTCAGTGACATAAATGTTCAAAATGATCTAGGCTGTGTCTGCTCAAAAATGTTTTACCTATTAGTGTTACTCAAAATTGAAAAATTTGTAAACCCCAACAGGTGCTAGTGTTCGTCCATTCCAGGAAGGAGACGGGAAAGACCGCCAGGGCCATAAGGGACATGTGCCTAGAGAAGGACACTCTGGGTCTTTTCCTCAGAGAGGGTTCTGCATCTACTGAAGTGTTGAGAACTGAGGCGGAGCAGTGCAAGGTGAGCTAATGTCTTTAACCTGAAACATTTTTTTAAAAACTGTGTGTTAAATCCTTGAGCTGAGTCCTAAATTTAACTTCCCTATGCAGAACCTGGAGCTGAAGGATTTGCTCCCTTACGGCTTTGCAATTCACCACGCTGGTATGACCAGAGTCGACCGTACGCTGGTGGAGGATTTGTTTGCTGATAGACACATCCAGGTTCTAGTGTCTACAGCTACTTTGGCTTGGGGTGTCAATCTGCCAGCACATACTGTCATCATCAAAGGAACCCAAGTGTACAGCCCAGAGAAAGGCAGATGGACTGAACTGGGTGCCCTAGATATTTTACAGGTCAGTCCATCCGTGATTGTTACTAAACTACATTGTCTGCTTTAGTTTGTAGCTTCACTAAATGTATTTATCAAAAATGTGTTTGATTTCAGATGCTTGGACGAGCTGGGCGTCCTCAGTATGACACTAAAGGAGAGGGAATTCTGATCACGTCTCACGGAGAGCTGCAGTATTATCTGTCCCTGCTAAACCAGCAGCTGCCAATTGAGAGTCAGATGGTGGGCAAGCTGTCTGACATGCTCAATGCAGAGATAGTACTGGGAAATGTGCAGACTGTAAAGGTTAGTGACCCAAATGTACACACCGCTATTAAAGGTAGAAGGATCAAATTTCCCATTCCTTTTAAATTTTCATTGAATTTCTTTAATTTATCATCAGGATGCTGTGAACTGGCTTGGCTACACCTACCTGTATGTGCGCATGCTTCGCAACCCTACCCTGTATGGTGTTTCTCATGACGACCGGAGTTCAGACCCTCTGCTGGAGAGACGTAGGATGGACTTGGTGCACACAGCCGCCAGCATCCTGGACAAGAACAGCCTCGTCAAATATGACAAGAGAACGGGCACCTTTCAGGTATCCACGTCTCAGCTGGCTCGCATTCTTTAATTTGATTGACAGTGGATGTACTGATTAGAATCTTAACTTTTTTTTGTTTTTTTTTGCCTCTTCACTCAAAGGTTACAGACCTGGGACGCATTGCCAGTCACTTCTACATTACCCATGACTCAATCCAAACCTACAACCAGCTGCTGAAACCCACTCTCAGTGAGATCGAACTTTTCCGAGTGTTTTCACTTTCCTCTGAGTTCAGGAACATCACAGTGAGAGAGGTATGCTGACCCCACCTAGCCAGGATGGTTTAAATATAATGTTAAATAAACAATTGGAAAGTAACATACAGCTTTATCTTTTAGGAGGAGAAACTGGAGCTTCAGAAGCTACTGGAACGAGTTCCTATCCCTGTGAAGGAAAGCATTGAGGAACCCAGTGCGAAGGTAAACACAACTAGTGATGTGTTTATTTCAGTTTCCAGATAAAGGCACAATGTGTCTTTTTTTTTTTTTTATTTTGGAATGATTTGTAAATTTTGGTAAATAATACTTCCTGCACTTTCTGTTTTCTCATTTCAGATCAACGTGCTGCTCCAGGCATACATCTCTCAACTGAAGCTTGAAGGCTTTGCTCTCATGGCCGACATGGTGTATGTTACACAGGTACAGAAAGATGCACTTAAATTATTGATTTACTTTTGTATGCAGTATTTCCTTGTATGCAGTTGATTTTGGTTTTCTGTAAATGGAAAACTGTACCTTAAGTTATAGTTTATTTTATTTTTATTCCTGCAGAGTGCTGGGCGGTTAATGCGAGCCATATTTGAGATTGTACTAAACAGAGGCTGGGCTCAACTCACAGACAAGACCTTGAATCTCTGCAAGATGATTGACAAGAGGATGTAAGTCCTTTCTTCCTTCTTAGATTAGCACTGGCTTTACTTGGTCAATGCAGCAGGCAACTGATAATCTGTATTCTGCACAGGTGGCAGTCAATGTCTCCTTTGCGTCAGTTCAAGAAGCTACCAGAGGAAGTGATCAAGAAGATTGAGAAGAAAAACTTCCCATTTGAGCGACTTTACGACCTCAACCACAATGAGATTGGTGAGTTTCCTTCTTCTGTCTTATGGGCTCTGAATTTCCTCCTTAGCCTAGAGAGTAATTAAAAACCGCTTGCATGTTTGATTTCTAGGTGAACTGATCCGAATGCCAAAGATGGGGAAGACCATTCACAAGTATGTCCACCAGTTCCCCAAACTGGACTTGGCTGTCCATGTGCAGCCCATCACTCGCTCCACACTCAAAGTAGAGCTCACCGTCACACCTGATTTCCAGTGGGATGACAAGGTCAGTAGTTAGATCCTTAATTTGCTGCTAATCAGTTATTCCCCCTGTCACTGTCTTGGGGGGTAATCAGGGTTTTGGTCCCAGTATGTTGACTTCACCCCTACATCCAGAAAAAAGAATGAGCCTACAGAAGACCCAGACTTTTTCTTGACATAATTACAGATTCATGGATCATCTGAGGCTTTCTGGATCCTGGTTGAGGATGTGGACAGTGAGGTCATCCTACACCATGAATACTTCCTCCTCAAAGCCAAATACGCCCAGGACGAGCACCTTGTGACCTTCTTTGTCCCAGTGTTCGAGCCTCTTCCACCTCAGTACTTCATTCGGGTGGTCTCAGACCGCTGGCTTTGTAAGCATTTTGATTAAAATGTGTTATAGATACACATAATCACGTAAGCATTTTATGTAACTTGTGTTTTATGTTTGTTTGTTTGTTTGTTTTCCCCCAGCCTGTGAGACTCAGCTCCCAGTATCCTTCCGTCACCTTATCCTACCGGAGAAATACCCCCCACCCACTGAGCTGCTGGACCTGCAGCCGCTGCCTGTCACTGCCCTCAGGAACTCCGCCTTTGAGGCTCTCTACCAGAACAAGTTCCCCTTCTTCAACCCCATTCAGACACAAGGTACTGGCTACATACTGCACTCGATCATTTAAAAGATGCCTTCCCATGGAGCTGTCCACTTTTAGTTAACTTTGCTCAGGTTTTCACAAAATTTTCTTAACTCTGTTGTTTTATGTTTATTTTCTCAGTCTTCAATGCCGTGTACAACAGTGACGATAACGTGTTTGTGGGTGCTCCCACCGGCAGTGGAAAGACCATCTGTGCTGAGTTTGCCATTCTGAGAATGCTGCTGCACAATGCAGAAGGTCGCTGTGTCTACATCACCCCAATGGAAGCACTGGCTGAACAGGTCTGAATGAAATGGAAGTTAGAAGTGTGCTTATCAAAGCTAGTGTTGTTTTCCTTCCACTATGATTATATCAGATCTAAACATTTCTGTATGCCTTCATGAGAATCGTTATCCTCGTCTCTCAGGTGTTTATTGACTGGCACCAGAAGTTCCAGGACATCCTGAACAAGAAGGTGGTGCTGCTGACAGGAGAGACGAGCACAGATCTGAAGCTCCTGGGAAAAGGTGACATCATTATAAGTACCCCTGATAAATGGGACATCCTGTCTCGTCGCTGGAAGCAGAGGAAGAACGTCCAGAACGTCAGCCTTTTCATTGTGGATGAGACACACCTTATCGGAGGAGAAAATGGAGTAAGAACACAATTCTACTGCACCTGCATTTCAGCTATTTTTTTTCCTGTAATGCTGCAGTACAAACTGTGCAGTGTATTAATAGCCTTTGTTTCTTTTGATTAGCCTGTGTTGGAGGTCATCTGCTCCAGGATGAGATACATCTCCTCTCAGATTGAGCGTCCCATCCGTATCGTGGCTCTCAGCTCATCTTTGTCCAACGCCAAAGATGTGGCCCACTGGCTGGGTTGCAGCACCACAGCCACATTCAACTTCCACCCCAATGTCAGACCCGTACCTCTGGAGCTCCACATCCAGGTCTGTAAACAGCAGGTCAAGTCAACAAAAATAGAAATGTGTTCCTTAAGTGGATTAGTGCTGACAGCCACGAAAATGTGACTTCCTGTCAGGGTTCTGATTTGCTGTCAACCTTTTCCTGTTTCATAAGGGTTTCAATGTGAGTCACACTCAGACTCGTCTGCTGTCCATGGCGAAGCCGGTTTATCATGCCATCATGAAGCACTCTCCCTCCAAGCCGGCTGTGGTCTTCGTCCCATCCCGCAGGCAGACTCGCCTCACAGCTATCGACATCCTCACTTTCTGTGCTGCTGATGTGGTTCCTCAGAGGTCAGTCACCACAGCAAGAGTCACATCTTGTAGATTGAGAACAGACTGATTCATGGAAATGATGCTAGTGTTACAGCTTCACACTGTGGTCAAAGAGTAAATGTCTGTCTCTGCAGGTTCTTGCATTGCAATGAGAAAGACCTGGTTCCATTCCTGGACAAAATAAACGATTCGACTCTGAAAGAGACTCTGGCCAACGGCGTGGGATACTTGCATGAGGGCCTTTCTGCAACTGAACGCAAAATAGTGGAACAGCTCTTCAACTCAGGTATGACCCACTTCTGCTGCACTTTGTAGGTGTAGGTAGGTGATTTAAAACAAAAAAATAAAAATTATTTTCTTTTTTTCTCCTTTGTTCTACTCCTTTTGCAGGTGCCGTTCAGGTTGTGGTTTCCTCTCGTTCACTGTGTTGGGGCATCAACATCTCAGCACACCTCGTCATTGTCATGGACACCCAGTACTACAATGGCAAAATTCATGCGTAAGGCATTCACTGTCGTGTTTTTTTGTTTTTTTTAAAGTGTGTACTTAGTATGTACTCTGCTGGTGATATTTACTTCATGTTTTCTTCTGTCAGATATGTGGACTATCCCATATATGACGTTCTCCAGATGGTGGGCAAGGCAAACAGACCCATGCTGGATGATGAGGGGCGCTGTGTAATCATGTGTCAGGGCTCTAAAAAGGTAAAAAGAAATCTCTTGCTCCTGTCTTGTTGAAAACAGAGACTGTACAACAGTCAGCAAAACAAACAGTTTTTGTTTGTTTTTTCTTAATAGGATTTCTTCAAGAAATTCCTGTACGAGCCACTGCCGGTGGAGTCTCACTTGGATCACTGTCTCCATGACCACTTCAATGCCGAGATCGTCACCAAAACAATAGAGAACAAGCAGGATGCCGTGGACTACCTGACATGGACATTCCTCTACCGCCGAATGACCCAGAACCCCAACTACTACAACCTGCAAGGTGAGTGCCATCCTTTAAAGAGGAGAACAGACTGTACTTCTGATGTTGGGAACAATTTGCAGACGTTAAACATTTATGTGGTGTTACTTCTGTCATCCTGTCAGGCATGTCACATCGCCACCTGTCTGACCACCTGTCTGAGCTGGTGGAGAACACGTTACACGACCTGGAGCAGTCCAAATGCATCAGCATCGAGGATGAGATGGATGTGGCACCGCTCAATTTGGGCATGATTGCTGCCTACTATTATATCAACTACACCACCATCGGTTTGTACCAGCACTGCTCTGCTTTTAATGTTTGTGTTGTAGGCCCTTCATGTACGTGTTTAATTCAAACCTAACTGTGCTCTTGTGTTGTACAGAGCTGTTCAGCATGTCTCTGAATGCCAAGACAAAGATCCGTGGCTTAATTGAGATCATCTCCAACGCTGCCGAGTATAAGAATATTCCCATCAGACACCACGAGGATGCACTTCTCCGACAGGTAAACAAACGCTCAAAGAGAGCAGCATTAACATGTCTGCAAGAAGACAGCAAGATGAAGTAAAATGTTTTTATGTACTTTTTGAATTTCAGCTTGCACAAAAAGTGCCCCACAAGCTGAATAACCCTAAGTTCAATGACCCCCACGTGAAGACTAACCTGCTGCTGCAAGCCCATCTCTCCAGGATGCAGCTGAGTGCTGAGCTCCAGTCAGACACCGAGGAGATCCTCAGCAAGGTTCGGACTTTTCTATAATTCTAATAGTTGTGTTTCTGGATTTTATTCATGTATATTTTACTGAATGTGTTTGTTTTTTGTTTGTTTTTCTAGGCTGTCCGACTGATTCAGGCTTGCGTCGACGTGCTGTCCAGCAACGGCTGGCTGAGTCCTGCGCTGGCTGCTATGGAGCTGGCTCAGATGGTGACTCAGGCCATGTGGTCCAAGGATTCGTACCTCAAACAGCTGCCATTCTTCACCTCAGAACACATCAAGCGCTGCACTGACAAGGTAAACTGAGAAAGTCTTGACTGGTGCTTTATTGTACACGAATCTCATGCAGATTGAAAGTGACCATGTTTCCTTTTCTGTTTTTATAAGGGAGTGGAGAGTATCTTCGACATAATGGAAATGGAGGATGAAGACAGAACTGCGTTGCTGCAGCTCTCGGATGCTCAGATGGCTGATGTGGCTCGCTTCTGTAACCGGTACCCCAACATTGAGCTGTCGTACGAAGTGGCAGACAAGGACAATGTCAAGAGGTATGTGTGTGCAGTCTGTCAGCAACACTGTTTGCTGCAATTCCTCACAGGGGGATTGAAAATTAATCTTTTTCCATATTTATTCACAGTGGCAGTCCAGTTCTGGTTCAGGTTCAGCTGGAGAGAGAGGAGGAGGTAACCGGTCCTGTCATTGCACCTCTCTTCCCCCAGGTAAGTTCTTTTCAAGTGTCTCCATAGTGTGTGCGTAGTTTCTTTAATTTTCATGTAATGACCTAATCTTGTGGAAATATTTTTCACCATTATAGAAACGTGAGGAGGGCTGGTGGGTGGTGATCGGAGACCCCAAGTCTAACAGCCTAATCTCTATCAAGCGGTTGACTCTTCAGCAGAAAGCAAAGGTCAGTAATTCATCTATTCTAACCAGAAATGTTCTTTAAACCACCAGGTGCCTCACTTAGTTGATCTCCCTCCATTGCAGGTCAAGCTGGACTTTGTTGCCCCGGCGATGGGCATCCACAACTACACCCTGTACTTCATGAGCGACGCATACATGGGCTGTGACCAGGAGTACAAGTTCAGTGTGGATGTGAAGGAGGCTGATAGTGATGGAGACAGTGATTCAGATTAATCAGTGACAGGATTACTGCATTCCCCAATAAAGCAGGATCAGTAAAAAAAATTTTTGCTGTAGATATCTAACCTTATTCACATTTCTTTACTTTTACTGAGTCTGTCATCATCTCTACGCTTGTGAAAATAATTAGTTTTTATCGTATTGTTATTTCTCAGTTAAGCCCCCTGATTTATGTCAGTCCAGGAATATAGTGTACAGGATCGGTTTGCCATTAATATAAGCCCACATGTAGTACAGATAGATGGCTACCCAAGCCCCAGACTGTGTGTTCAGTGGAATAAGAAAAACACTTGGTACTTTTGTTAATGTACTATTGTGGATTAAAGAACAGCTTGTGAAACAGATGTGCTGTATGAAGTCTGGGTGCATAAACCAGAGAGGGCGTTTAAACAACTGAAACCTGTCCAGTTATATTTTGGATTCAGATTTTTTTATCATGAAATTTAATCCTTGGACTGGTTGAAGTGTTTTACTATGATGTGATGTCAAATGTTTTTTCAATAAAAGGAGAACACACATTTTTCAATCTGTTTAATAGTTGAACATGTTACTTTTGTTCTCAGCAGCACTGCTACTCAAAAAGCACATTAGGCAGTAATCTCAGCATGGAAACAGATGAGAGCTGATGTCAAGCAGAATCCTGACAGCTTGTCAGATAAGCTAGAAAATAATGACCTGTGGTGAACACAGCATAATGTTCCCAGTGTAACTCAAAACTAGGTGCACCAGTTAGATTCATTTGTCTTCTTGGAACCTCCAAATGGCGATCTCTCCATTATCGCTGCACGAAGCCAGGAGTCCTGGCTCTTTTGGGTGCCATGACACACAGTTAACATCTTGGCTGTGAGCTTTGTTCACCTGAGCAGCCAGCGAAAACACCGGCTCGTCCGGATTGCTCATCTCATCATCCTTGAAAACTCGCACTGCATCGTCACCACAGGCAGTTGCCAAAGCACCAGTCAGTTGACACCTGAATAAACATTTAGGTTGTGAGATCTAACAATGCGTGCACATCTGTGGAGATCACAAGGCTTTGGTACATTGGGGGAAATAATTATAAAATAATTATATAATGCTGAATTTCTAAGTTTGCTCACAAAGAAATGGACAGTAATTTTTATTGTAGCTTCATTTTAATGGAAAGAGAATCCATTTTATGAAAAAGAAGTCTTACCAAGAAACATCATACACTGTTCGTCCATGGTACCCAGACAGAGTGCAGACACACTTCCAAGACAAATCTTTTAACAGAACAGAAAAAATATGGATTATTGGCAATGTTTTTGATCACTCCATTGATTTACAATCTACTTTTGGCTGCTCCTTTATTCACAAGAGCACCCCACAGTGGGAAGCACCACTGTTTAATGATGTCCTTCCTAACACAACCCTTGAGAGATTTGCAAAAATCCCGTGTGATCCTTGAAGGAAGCTTCAAGGATCACACGGGATTTTTGACTTGTTAGACCCAAGTGTAAACCACTACACTATGGAGCCACTTGACCATCATAGTTTATGACATAACTAATACTGCTTAACGCAAATGACTCACCCTGTCCACTTTCAGCTGGATACTCCTTCCAGATCCTCACGGTACGGTCATCGCTGCACGAGGCCAGCCTCTGTCCAGTTGCATCAAAACACAAACTCCACACTGTGGACGTGTGTCCCTGCAAGGTGGCCCGGCACTCCCAGTCATCATCCTCTTCTTTGTAAAGACAAATGTTGTTGTCGTAGCTGGCTGAAGCCAGGAGCTGTACAAAGACATGGTGAGTGCAGCATAACGTGGTGCTGCAACAGCAGATGGAGAAAAACATTCAGGTGGACAGCTGAATGCGACCTACCTCCTGGGTTGGATGCCACACAACATGCTTGACATCTTGCGTGTGAGAGTTCACAACTGTAACACATTCGTACTCATCATCTTCATCCACTGCGAAACACAAGGAATCAAGGACAGGTTTAGAAATAGGCGGCAGTACAGATCGATCAATGCAATTTATGCCTCTGAGTTTGTGACACAAACCTTCCCAAACCCAGACGCTCTTATCTCGGCTGCATGTGGCTAGAAGATTCCCTGAAGGGGCCCAGGCCACACATTTGACCTCGTTTTCGTGACCTTCCAGTACAGTCAAACTCTAGAAGACAACAAAGCAAAAATTATTCTGCAAAGATGCAGAATTTCTAAAAGATGCCAAATAACAGACTGAACAGGAAATCTCATCTGACCTCAAAGTCATCATTCTTCTTTTTCCAGATACAAGTAGTTGCATCAAAGCTGGCAGAGGCCAGATAATTCCCACAAGGAGACCAGGCCACTTTCCTCACGGTGCGCTGGTGTCCATCCTGGAGCACGTTCTTACATACCCAAGAGTCATCTGATAAACAAAAGCCAAGTAAGGGTGCAATATTGTGTAACCGTGACTGTGAGCAGCTGTGGTTGCATTTGTGGACAGCTCACCTTCTCGCCCCCATATCCGGATGGCCTTGTCGCCCCCACATGAAGCTAGCAGCGCCCCGTTTGGGCTCCAGCTAACGAACCAGCACCGAGAGTCCGGGTGTGCGTTAAGCCTCTGAACCAGGGACAGAGCCTCCTTCATGGCCGAGCTGGGGAGTTACTTCCGAGTCGCTGTCACTGAGTTAACCGAGAAACGGGAAAGGAAGCGGCCTGACACACCGAAACACTCACAGAGCAGCAGCGCTACGGCCCTAAACCACAGTCAGTTATCAACATCAAGAGAAATGGGTAGAAATTAATCCGTGTCTGCAGCAAACAGACTCTGATCTGCACCAAATAGCGAAATACAAAAGTTCATAACAGCAGGCGTAAAGTAAATGCCGCCATCTTTGCTTATCTAGCGCCCGCGCTGCATTGTGGGTTATAGTTTCACAGTTTTCCTTTTTTTTTTTTTTTTTTTTTTTAAAATAAAAAATTTTAATTTTGGCTTC
>VUQK01010950.1:0-16380 GCA_015106715.1 Bujurquina vittata | reverse complement strand
TTTTTTTTTTTGTCACATAGAAGCCGATCTGAGGATGGGAGAGGTCCAGTGGGGAGACAGTGGAGTATACATTTGCAAAGTGGTTATATCTGATGATCTGGAGGGACAGAATGAAGCATCTGTGGAACTTCTGGTTCTTGGTAAGCTGCCTGTAATTTACCTGACATAAATGATTTCCTTTTTTTAAATTAAGAAATTACGCATAAGAACTCACTCACACTCAAAGCCTAGAACTTGTCATCATTATAGGAATGACCCGCAAATAAATGTAGCGTGTAAACCAACTGAAACAATGTGTTATATATATGATTTCACAGCGGTTTTGTACAATATTAGACTTGAAATCCTTCAGCATTACTTTGTGTGTGTGCGTGAGCGTGTGTGTAATGTAGACGTAGCAGTAGTGTGTTGTGTTACAGTACCAGTGTACTTACATGTTACCACAGAAACTGTTGAAGGGCTACATAGCTCTTGGTGCCCTAAAACACTCTGAGGCTAAACTTTTGTTAGGCTGGCACTCAGAGACTTATGTGTGTGCACAAAAAGACAGTTTCTCTCTGTCTCTCTCTCACACACACACACACACACACACACACACACACACTGAACTGTAAGCTTTTACAGTTTCCTCTAGACTGAATAAATTCCATTAAAAGTTTGTTACAGGTATGTTACAGGTTCCATAATTGTGCTGCATGAGTTTTCACTTTGACATGATAGACCCTAAATCCAGCATGGGGCCAAAATGTCGTATTTTCTGGTCTCAGTGTGGCTAATATGGCATGTGAAGCGCTTGTTGTGTTTCCATAACAACAGTTGGGGCCACAGCGAATGGCTGAGGGGGTCTTTTGTCTTTCGAGCGAATGGCTTCACAGCAAAGAAGACAGAGAAGATTTAATGATGTGGAGGAGGGATGGCAGAGCACATTGATACAATAGATGGAGGGTGATGCCATGTGAGACACTCGACTGATGTGGACCCTTGAGAGCTCGGTAGCTGGTAAAAAGAAGAATCCTGTAACTGAACCGTTTTAGTCAAACTATAAGCTTATGATGCCAAATTTTGATTAAAAAACTCATCATCATTTTGTATGTGTAAAGTATTTCTCAAATCCAGCCATCCAGCCATTTTCTGGGCCTAGACCTCCATAACCATAATATTTTCATGCTCAGGTCTGTCTTCACAACAGTAGCATCCGTATCATCACTGCAGGGGCTGCACCAGTCCACATATCAAACGCCCACAGAGTGTCAACTCTGGGTCAGGAACGAGCCAAGTGGAAGGCTTTTTGTATCCTGGGATCTTGAGTATTTCTCAAAATTTTAAGATAATAATTTTCATGAAGGATGTCAACTTTAAAGTAGCTCTGTTTAACATCCAGGAAGGAAAAAAAGCAGCGACTAGAACAGGGGTGGACAGCTATGAGCAAGCACTTGGCAAGAGTGGGAAGGAAAAACTCCTATTTAACAGGAAGAAACCTCCAGCTGTACTACTGTAGCTTCAGGGAGGGAAAGCCATCTGCTCTGAACAGTTGAGGGTGAAGCTTTATAAACTTATTGATGTGGCCCGCCGCAAAAGTCCCAGTTTCTCGTGGGGCCCCTTAGGAAAATTACTTGCCCACCCCTGCACCAGAAGAACTGCAGCTTTTAGGACTTCAGCACCGGCTTAATTGTTCAGCTCCAGCTGTTATTGCTGGTCAGGGACATGTTAGCTGTTATTAGCTGGAAGAAAGCTTAGGGTCAGATTTGATTAATTAAATATCCTGCTAAAATTGACATCTTCCCCTGGAGATGGGCTTCATTAGATAATATTAGATTGTATCCAAATTGTAGTTGTGGAAAATTATGGACAGTTTGATAGATGTATCTCTTCAAAATATTTAGACAAGTTTGATTTAATTTGATTAAGCCTGCAGGAAGGAATGGCTCAACATTGTCTGGACTTAATGTGTGAAACAGCCCTAACATGTAGATTCGCTTTCCCCATGCAGTTCATCTATAATGGAGGAGTTTACATGGCAGTGTTACACACCACCCATTTGGACCACATATAGGCTAAACCGTGCAATCCCAGCATATTTGAAAACAAACCTTGGTGTAGCCTGCGGGCAAATTCAGGATTTAGTAGAAATTCCACAAGTGAACTTCATTAGCAGGAGAAACACAGCTGTAGATAAAAACTAAATTACAGGGGTCTGAAGTAAAGGAGGGCAAATGTCAGCACATAGCTTTTAAATGCAATAATCTTAATAGGTTTCTTTCTGTTTTCAAATCCAGCAAAGAAAACGCATAGCCTCCTAGAGAGATATTAAATAAGGTATGTGCACTGTCAGCTAGAGTCAGGCCAAGATAGTCCAGCTTGCACTTTTTTCAGCCTCTTTTTTTATGCTCACAACTCCTTTCTTCTCTCTGCCAGAATGACACAGTCCACAGCAGAATACCAGCATTTGTTCATATCACACACTCATATGCTGGCTTTTTCACTTGTGCACCCAAATCAAACAAATTCACGCACACTTCTGCTTGTGACACAATTCTTCTCATCTAACATGTTTTATTTAGACATTGTATCAACTTCTTTAGTTATGTTAAAGAAAACTGACATTTCAGTGGCAAGAAATAGGAATAGTTTGACATTTAAGGAAATAGTTGTCTTATTATAAGTAGTGAGAAATTCCAGGAAGTTACTTTTCCCACTTTTTATCCAAGAAAAAGCCACACACATAGTTGTTCAAATAACCAGAATAATAATTTCAGGAGCATCTTTTAGGGTCATGAAAGAAGACATTTACAGTTCTTGAAGGTAACAGTTATATGATGTAACACTTTAGCATTCTCTAGTAACCTTTATGAACAACAGAGAGGTGAAGACAGAGAAACAGTTTTAGAAACAAAACGTTTTTCTGCAGCTTGTTCACTGACTCTGGACCTGAGAAATATTATCACTTGCAATATTTTCCTGCTCTGCATGCAACATTACTCACAGCTCCTGTCTGTTTATCATGGTATCAAATTCAAATTCCAGTCTGTTTTCTTACCAGACAAACTCACAGCATTTTAATCAGCCGATGACCGGTCTTATCAGTTGATTTGATATGGAGACTTTCTAGAGGAAGACCACAATGTCCTCTCTTGCATGCTATTTATGTCTTTCCTCTGTCTTTGTATTTTGCTGTCTTTGCCTTGAATCACTTTAATGCATGCTGCTGCTGCTGCTGCAATAACTTTCTCTGAATCAGTCATTCCAGTTTATATCAACTCCGTTGCCTCTCCTCTCCTCTTGTCCACTGTGCACTGTCTCTCTCTAGGTTTCTCAGGTGTTCCTGAAGATCTCCTGCCAGACTTTGATTTGAAGATAATGCCAGGTAGGGGCCTAATGCTTTGTCCCTCTTTACCTGCTTTCTTTCATTCCTATTAACCCTACTTACTGCTCAGATACTGTATGGATATAGGAACCATTTAGATGGTGTGGTGGGAGTTTTGGCGTGTGGGTCACACAAGACTTGAAAAAAGGCAAACAAATTGTTGATTTTTTACACCATGTTTAGTGGTTCCTATAATAATACTGGCTGTAACACTGTCTAACCTATTCTTCTCACACAGCAGTTAATAATACAACAAGTGCTGATGATTCAGCTGTAAGGAGGCTTTGACAGAGTTGAGTTCAGAGCTGTTTTTAACTCATCCACACCCATTAAATCATGAGCTGTTCATTGCTCCCACCAAGATGAGCTGCTCTGGAAAACAGCTATTATGGTCATTAAAGTTATTTGTGATTGTGCTCAGCGAGTCATCCCACAGCATTTGGATAATATCCAGTAAAAAGGCAGCAATCTAGATGGAGAGACCTTTGTGACCCATCAGATTCCTTTGAGACATGTAAATGTGTGGATTTTGTGACAGTAACTCCCAACATGGCTTGCTATGTTTATCTGCATTAGTGTTGTTGTCCACATCGACTCCCACTGTGTGTGTGTGTGTGTGTGTGTGTGTGAGAGAGAGAGAGAACGAGTCATTATGGTTGCAAATGAGATCACATAACAAACAATTTGGCTGTAACAGCCAAGTGTTCTGTATCTTAGAGGGCAACATAAACTGTCCTTTTCCTTCCTGTAGCAAAAAACAAGTTTCCTGCACATGTGTGTTTGTTTTCGGTGTCTTTTAGACTGTATATGAGAGAAGACATCTTTAGTTTTACATTGTTAAAGACTTCCTTATCTGCCCTTGCCTTCCCTTTCCTTTGCTTTCTCCCCATAGACAGAAACATGTAGGTTATCTCTTGTACTGACTGTATCCTTCACTTCAACACTGTGGTACTGAATAACAGTGTGTACAGTCGTTCCCTTTTTCCTGTAACTCATATTCTAATGTTGTCATTTGTTCCCATTATCTTATCCAAAACAAAAAACATTAAATAACTACAAGGTTACATGTACTTAGACTCCAGTCCAGATTTTGTCCTTATGTGATGTCCCAGTGCGTTCAAGTTCACTTTTCCTATTTCCTGCTTCAACAGGAAATACATCACATAAAAAAAGGATAGTTTCATCGGGCCACATACACACAAACTATAATATTTGTAACTATTATTTTAAATGGTACGCTTCAAAGATTACATAAAGATGAATACATTTTTGCTATTAAAGGTTTTTGGCAAGTTTTCCACCCTTTGAAGCCTTAAATTGTAATGAGGTTGGTTACGATTAATTAACTAATGTAAAACTACTTTCATATCCATTTTCTTCACTTCAAGATTCAAGATTCAAAGCTTTGTTGTTCTATGCACAGTGTAGAAACATTGTTTCCCTGTACAATGAAATTCTTACTTTGCTGCCCACACCAGATGTCACAATAGCATGCGGTAAAAGATATATAAATAAAATTAGCATGCAGTAAAAATAAAATAAGAATAAATATATTCAACTCTTGAGGAAAAGTTTTGCACATATATTCTGTACTGCAATAGTCTGTGGTCTGTCTGTGGTCTGAACATACATGTGCAGCTGTATGCAGACAGATAAACAGTGGCAAGTGCAGCTGTGCACTTTGCCACTTTGTCTCAACATGGCATGTTTGGCAGTTTTACAGTCCTTTTTTAAAAAAATGTTTTTTAAACTTTTCACTTATTGTTTGTCATTAGTTTTCCATGAGGCATTATCAGAATACAGCACAACTACAAAATTATCAAATTAACCTGTTCCTATATGGCTGTGCTGGGTAGGAAATATGTATTTTTTTATATGTAGGATTTTATGCTGTGTGTGCTTGCAGAATGGGTGTTTGTGCTGGCAGTGGCACTTGGCAGCATATTATTCCTGCTCTTGGTTGGGGTTTGTTGGTGTCAGTGTTGTCCTCACTCTTGCTGCTGCTACGTCAGCTGCTGGTGCTGTCCCGACACATGCTGCTGCCCCCGGCACTGTGAGTATGAACACAGAGATGTAGAGGTTTGTGTTCAGAATACTGGCACATGTCTGAATGAGATTATGCTTTGCTCTTTTTTTAGTGTATGAGGCAGGAAAAGGTATAAAGACAACGCCTCAGACACCTCCCTACCCGCCATATTTTGTCTCTGGTGTCCCAACCATGGTCCCCATCACTCCTCCCTCTCTGGTGGACAAGATATCTTCAGTCCCCCCCTCAGATGGGAGCCTACTTACAGCAGGTGGGAACTCACTCCTGTTTACCAGATTTCATTTGTTTTGATTTCTTTTGAAATGACAACACACATCAATTAATATTTCTGTGAATATGCCAAGAGTTAGCCAGCTGACTAATTTTTAACTAGAGATGCTTTGAAACCTGTTAATATTAAAAGATTTTAGATTTGGTTTTTTTTATTTTGGAGTTAATCAACATTTGTTTTATCCTTTTTAAATAACTCCTTCAAAATCATCTCATGTGTTAACTATTTCGTTCTGCCATTTGAGCCAAAAAAACAGCAAAATAATAAAATGGCCCAAAATGGGCCTACGTTAAAGTATCTGTGATTAATTTTATATATATTTTTGTTTGTTTGTTTGTTTGTTTTGTGTTGTTTTGGAGTAAAACAGAAAAAAAACACCACTATGGTTCTATAAAACACACATCCAAATTCCCTCTTTCTGATAAGTTAAGTGTATATCTGCAGTGCCAGCTGTAGGGCTTCCCTACCGCGTGCCTTCACCTCAGGATCAGGATTCTCTCAGGGTGCTACAATATGTAGAGAAACAACTGGCTCACTTCAACCCTGCCAGGTCCACCAGCCACCAGTGTAAGCTTCCATAAACCTACTCTGTGGCTTTACTCTACTACTAAAGCATGCTGGTGCTATCTGCAGCTTTCTGTAGTGTCTTTTTTCATATTTTTTTAATTCTCTTGAGTTCATCTTGGCATGACTCTTTGCACGATCTGCCTTCTCAATTTCCTGTAGCTCAAATGTGATGTAGTAACAGGTTTGCATTTGCATTATTGCATAATTTCTATTAGACCATCATGTTCTTCATCTGCAGGGTCTTGTTCTGGGAGAAATGGTCTTTTAATTAATTTTTTGTGTGGTATTCCTTATTTGATTAATCTATTTATTTTGACCTGTCCAGCCTGTGCCCTGTCTGAACTGAGCTCCCTCCACGAGGGAGAAACTGGCTTCCGCCAAACATATCGAAATGTCCAGAAGAAAGCTCTGCCAGCCATTCCTGATCACAACATTCAGCCTGAACCTCAGCACTACCATGAAAACTGCAGCCCAGAGCTACAGCATTACCGTGATAACCCCCCATCCCCCCACCATTATCGTGATGACCCTGATTCAGAGCCCAGACACATCCGGGAGGAGCCTCTTCCTCCGCGACGATACAGCGATGACCCTCCATCTTCATCTCAATCGCGCAGACCCGGCCGGAATCAGCGGCAACAAAATCACAGCGAGGAGGAAAGCCACAACAGGTGCAGGCATGTCTGAATGTACAGAATGCCTTATACGCAGATGCAAAGATACATGTAACTCATGTTACTCATGTTTTCCAGGTGGAACCCACGTTCAGAACATCTTCACAGAAAGACGTACCGCACTGCAGGACGAACCGGCTCACTGGACGAGCTGGAGGAGATCGCTGCTTCTTACAGGCAGCGAGATGGTAGAGGGGCAGAGAGGAGAGATGAAGACCAGAGGGAGTATGAGATGGAGCGGCTGGAATACAGCCGATATCCTTCTCACCGAGATGGCCCAGCTCAGCATTATTACAGTAATGAAAATGAGGCTGACAACAACAGCGACCACGAGGAGCAACCCAGATGGAACAAGAAAAACAGACATGACATAAGCCCACTACCTTCACCCAAAAAGAGGAAGGAGACATTGGACAGGGAGCGCACCGTCCCACCTCCTCCCGCACGAGGGCCACCTTCAACTTCTTCTCAAGAAAAGGATTATGATGCCACCTTCCTCAACAGCCTCCTGGAGCGTAAATCTAAGTTGCGAGGGGTTGGCCAGGGGAAAAGTGGAGCCCGGGGTGATGAAGATTCAGACATACCCTCAAAGAGCAGTCTGAAAAAGAGCAGCGGGGAGTCCAGTCGGCACTGCAGTCGCTCACCTAGTAACAGGCCCGAGGCAGATTTGCTGCCTCCTCACATGGAGACAGAGAGAGTAAGAACTGACAGGCCGTCTCCAGGAAACACTCACTCCCCTCAGCCACCCCTTCATTCCTTAGCAGGTCGCAGAGAGGATCCCAGAAACAAGTCCAAGAAAGTGGTGAGTAACACTATGAATTATTGGCAAAAATGTTTGCAATCCTGTATTTGAAGATTTACAGTATAGAGTGTGTTTAGGGGTATTGGTATTGGTGTGTAATTAATGAAGATATGAGCTAGAAAAATCATAACACTAGGCTAAATGCAAAGCACTGAACTCTAAATGCTGTATTTCCCTGCTCTTTGACAGTGTTTCCATTTAAGTGTATTTGACCAGGAGCCCAAAAAACTACTAATGAGCTAAACCAGCAATGAATGGAGGAATAATGATAAAATATCACGTTGAAAAGATCAGTCAAACACCGCAGCCACTTCATTCACAAAATAAGGAAATAGTGGCATCACAGATGAGCTTAAAATAAAGTTGTTTCAAGCTTCCAGATAATTGAGCACAGCTGGGCACAGCTTCATTCTGTAGACATCATCATTAAAAAAAAACAAAAAAAAAACAGCTTTAAGCTGAATGTTTGTTTGTTTGTAAATGCTTTAAGAATTTATATATTTTTTAAATTTTCTATCCAGTGTTATCAGTCTGAATACTTGTGGTCCAAGATTACACGTCTAGTCCAGTTGTCATCATGGTGCAAAAAAATTATTTCCACTTATTAAAGAATAGATTCCCAATGTTTTCTCTAAGTTTAATTCAAATCAATTAAATTTTATTTACACGGTGCCAAATAACAACAAACAGTCGCCTCAAGGAGCTTTGTATTGTGGGTAAAGACCCTACAATAATACAGAGAAAACACAACAATCAAAAAAAACTCTATGAGCAAGCATTTGGTGACAGTGGGAAGGAAAAACTCCCTTTTAACAGGAAGAAACCTCCAGCAGAACCAGGCGGTGCAGTGGTAAATGCAGCCTCCTGACACAGATTGCTGCCGATTTCAAACTATCACAGTAACTATCACACTATCACTGGCAGCAACTTTTCTTAAATGCAAAATGTGATTTTTTTTTATAATAAAAACAATTTAAATTAAATTATTAAAAAAGATACTTTTTTCTCAAACTGCACAGACTTGCAGGATTTCTCTCCCTTGAAAATGAGTTTCTGTAAATGAGCAGCAGGTTTATGTAGCAAAACAAATGTCAGGAACCTCCATAATTTTCCACTGTGTTTATAAATTCCGTATGTAGCAGGACATCAACCCTTTTTCTCTTTTTTTTTAAATGTATTTTTACTGTTCTTCATAATTTTCCTTGTAACTGCTTTGATCCTTTGCTCATACTGAGGCTGTTGGCTTGTGGCTTACTCTGAGTTCTGGATAGCTTTAGCTGCTTATCCTTTTTTAGCTTCATTATGTCGATGGTCAGCTGGGTGAAGGTGAAAGTGTCTCATTAAGTGTGTCGTTAAAGATGTCTTCATGGTGGTTTCCCCACGGTTCACTTTGGCAAACTTTATATCTTCGCTCGCAGTGAAGAAATCGCCAATGGCGACAGCCGCATGCTGACAGCGTGTGGCTGTGAATGTGCGAACGGCTATTTACCTGCAGTGCTCTATTTGAGTTGCATTTGCACCAAAAGTAAGAGGCTCATAATGAGACAAACTGTACAGTACATGAGACTGACCGGCCAGTGCAGGATGAACACACTGAAAATTGTCTGATTCCGGCACCTGGCCGGTCGATCGGTGCACCTCTAATAAAGCTGACAATCTAAAATAGCAAAAACTGTGGACTTGCAACTTGCAGCCTTTTAGGCCTCAACGTTTACATGACTTCCTAAACTTGAAGGAAGCTCCAAATGGATTATACAAAGAAGATTATATATTTTATAATAGTAAAATGTCAATCTCATATCAAAATGTCTTCTTCCTCATCTGGGGAGCTGGTTGGGGAAGAGTTTAAAAAAGGTTTGTAGGTCTACAGTAAGTGTTGTTGTTGTACCTTTGACAGGTCAGGTTCAGATGCTACCAGAATGAAAACTAGGTAGAAGACTGTTCTGTATCCAACTCCACTATAACAATAATAACTGGTTGCCTCCTTACTGACAAACCTGGGTCAAAAAACTTCTTCTACAAAATGCATTGATTTAGAAGAGTCTGTATTTTAATCTCAATTAAAGCCTTGAAATAAATCTTCAAGTGATCTGACAAGCGCATTGAAGGCACTTTGTCCCAGGTTCTATTGACCATTATAACCTCGTTTGGCTAATGTCCACTGTCTCTTTACTGCCTCACACCGCTCAACAAGACATGTTTTAATATTTCTGTGTAAACTGAGTTGTTGCTTTGATCACTTACAATGTTTTTTAATCCTCACCAGAGCACTCTCCTCAGCCGAGATTCCCTGATCGTCTGATGGACTTCAGTCTCCAGACTGAAAGCTTCATGCAGCCCTGATGCACTGCAGGAACCGCTCGTCAGCTTTTATTAGCTGGCAAGTGTGAATTCATAAAGATAACGTCAAGGACGGCAGACTGTGGGAGAGCTGAATCAGTACTGATGAGTTAAGAAGAGGACAGCAGACAGACTTTTCCTGCCGAGATCTTTACTCAGCTGTTCTGCATGTGATGTCATGATGAAGTCATTGGCTGTGTCGTCTATATCTCATGTGGACTAAGACTGAGCTAATGCGAGCAGGGCGTATGACCTGGACTGTGAGCAGTGCACTGTTAGTCTCTCCTCGTTCCTTTAAGAAAAGGCTCTGAAGTAGAAAGAGATCTATTTTATTATTCCAGCTCAATGCCTGCATTCATTTCCATCTGATGAGATGCGAATTAAAAAAGGACCGCTGTAGAATATATGGTATATGACAACACCATTATTGTAAAGAGCATCTGTAGCTACAGTACAACTGGAAAACACTACACCTTCTGTGTTCTTTGGTAGTATATTCTGGAGCCTTAGTCAGAAGGCTTCTGCAGTACAAGTTCAGTGTTAACTAAAGCTGGAAGCTGTAATCCGTATTACCAAATGTTTGCTTATTTATTTATATGGGGCAATGCACATTAATGAAATAACAGTGTTATGTGCAAGTGTGCAACAGCTAATTTGGATCCATCATCTGAACAAAACCAAAAAGAACAAATGAAGTAAATCATTTTCTACTTAATATAAGAATGAAAATAAGAGAAATGAGACACTGTCTTATTACAAAGTAAGATGGCACTAGCAATCTCAAACAACATGAGACAAACAAACACTATAATGGTGTGGGATCTAATGCAGGAGTGTGGCATACAGTAGCAAATTCTATAAACGCTTCAGTTTCCCTCTCATCAGCAAAAGCTGAGATAAACTAGCGACTAATGCCAAATCTCACAGAGGTACGGTTAGCGATTAGATGGTAGACACAGCAGAGGAGCTAAAGTATTTCTCTCAGGAGTCAGAGGAGAATAAATTGGAGCTAAACAAGGATGAATATCTAACATAAATTACTTATTTGGACAAAAACATAACTCTGAACAAATGGTAATGTTGCTGCACATTTGCTGGATATGTAAATAAGTGACTTTTTACTAAAACATTTGCCATAACATCATATGGTTGCTCCAATTGATATCAAATATACAATGAGTTGCATAATGTAAGGTTTGATTTCATGTAGCAACATTTGTCTGTGAATCAATTTAGTGTCTAATATTAGAATTGCTAAACATTGTTATAGCAATAGAATACCTCCGAATGAGCCTTTTGGAAGTGGTTACACATGTAAGCAATTAGACTGTCCTCATACAGTCCACGAGTTTCCTTATTTGACAGAAATGTATGCATTTTTTTAATCAAATTTCTAACACTTTTTAAAAAGTGCAGGATAAAATGAAAGCCCTGGGGAAAAGTGAGTAGTTTTATTAAGAAGCTGGTGATTTTCCATCGCTGTGTGCAGGAAACACTCTGGCCGAGGGAAACAGAAGAAGGTTTTGAAAATTGGTCCTAACAAATTAGGCAGCACTGCAGTAATGCAGGTATGGACTAACTTTACCTACTGACCTCTGACCCAGTGTGATCCACATTTGTTGCTGCATTATAGCAGTGGTGATGCACTTAATTATAAGTCGTGATTCTTATGACACAGTAACATTACTTTGTCTCCACCCTGTGTTTCAGCAAAGCTTTCCACTTCTTTTAAAATCATGTTATGATTTATAACAAAAAGTGTTCTCTGGAAGACTAAAACCTGATTAGATATTTTGTATTTCCTGCGAACATTTAAAGGTAGTAAACTGTCACTTGCCTTTGAAAGATTTTTGTACTATAGTTTTGTATGGAACTATTTATGTGAGTGGCATTGTTTGTAATTTGTAAATGATCATGTTTGTTTAAGCACTCAAGTGCAAGTGTGTACATACAGTAAGACGAAGTCTGTAATTCAATTACCATAATTCAGCCATTGCTTATCACTGTGGAGTCAGCAATTAAACCAACTCTGTGTGTTATCAGCAGCCACACACTAAACGTGCTGTTTATTGGAACAGTCATATCAATGTATTACAGTATTTTGTTCTAATAATACACCGTCCAGTATTTGAGCATGTTGGTGATACCTGTCTTTAGACAAGTGTAATTATTTGTTTAATGGTTGTTTCTTTTTTATTGGTTTCTTTTCTCTTGTATTTGGTACAGAGAACTCTGTGTGTTAGAGTTAGAGAGACAGAACGATGACTCTTTATTTTTCTGATAAGGAGACAATGTGTGATTGCGTATGAGTCATGTCTTTGTTCATTGTTTAAGTCACAGACTGCCTGTCTTGACTACACAGCTGGCTCAACACTCACATATCAGTTCTTCCATCTAAGCCACAGACAGCTGCCCTATTTGTTACTGACATACTACGTTACAACAGTTGCAGACAGTAGGTTACCAAAGTATCTACTTGTATGTGAAGATGCAGGGTGGGAAACCAGCAGGTTTTTTTCGTCACAACCTCTCAGCAAATTATTGGACTCCATGTGTTCAAATGGCTTGTTTTAAACTACAGCGATATCTATATAACGAGTGTTTCCAAATTTAAAACAGAAAGTAAGAAAATTTGTGTTTGGTTGATTATTTGTTTGTTGTAACAATGCTTCTTGGCAATAAATGTTATACTGCTGGAAAGCCTATTTATTCAATTCAAATTACAAAGAGTTGCCTCAAGGCACTTCATATTGTAAGGTAAAGACCCTACAATAATAAAACCCCAACAATCAAAACAACTCCCTATGAGCAAACACTTGGTGACAGTGGGAAGGAAAAACTCCCCTTTTAACGGGAAGAAACCTTTGGATGAAGCAGGCTTTGGGAGGGACAGTTATCTGCCGTAACCAGTTGGGTGTGAGGGGAGGGAGACATGAAGTTTTTGGCATTAGCAGAGAAGATTTTCATGGGTGCGACTGAAATACTCAATTCTGCTGCTCAGCACACAAAAGCATTTAACTTTCACTGTTTAAGTGGACAGAAACAGGCTTTCCAACAGTATATGACTTATGTAAGAGGCACTGTTACAACAAATAAATAATTGACCAAACACAAATTTCCTTAGTTTTCGCGCAGTTTTATTTCATGCTGCCTTGTACATCCCGACCCGCGGGCAGCTTCCGGACCCGCCCCCTACTTGCGGTCCGCGAAGGGATGTCAAGAATAATGAAAAATTTGGCCCTGTAAATTACTGTTTTAACATTTCGCCTTGCCTGAGCGAAATGTCAAAAAAGTAGCTTTAAGGGGCAAATTGTATGGGTTTTTTTTACATCAGTTCGCGGACCGGAAGTAGGAGGCGGGGCAAGAAGTGGCGAGAATTTGGGTACCCCTGGTTCAAGAGGATAGACTGGCTTTTCTACAGTTACAGTTCTTTTTGTAGGCTACAGCTTCACGCGTTTCTGTAGCTGGCTGATGGACCAACAACAGCACAGACCAGCTGTACCACATATATTTGACACTGTCCTGATCTGACAACAGACACTTTGTGCAGGTAGACTGACAGCTGCCCACACACCACCTGCACTGAACCATTATACTGCAATGGCTTCCTACATAAAGTGCAACATAAATAAATAAATAAGAATTTGTTTGAACTGTGAAACATGTAAAACTACTTTGGATCCAAGAATGAATAACATCCCCGAAGGTCTGGTGCTTCCTGATAAAGATTTAATACTTATAATAGAGATTAGAGAATGGCCTTGAATGCAGCACTCCTACTTTATTGTTACTACCTTCACATAAGTTAAAGATTTGGATACAATTTGCTTTCACTGATACTGATATTCATAGGGAGGAAAGAAATCCCTTTTTTTAGGTCCCATTTTATGAGTTTATATGAGTTCTTGCTGCATGTTTGTAATGGGAGGGGTCGGTTAAATCAGTGACCACTCATAGCTTGAGAAATGTCAGGAATGCTGTTGAACTACTCTCATTTGTACAGAAACAGGGCAGCAGAGGGCTATGACATCAACATACACCACAGTGTAAAAGTGTGTGTGTGTGTGAGAGAGAGAGAGTGCTGTGGCCATATTTTTTCTGTGCTTTTCTTAAAGGTTTGGTGTGGATGGGGCTTACCTTCAAAATATTACTGGTCACTGGTTAATCAAATCTGATTAAAGTGCACACACTGCTCAAATTAGTAGATTAATTGAGCTCCTGGAAACCTAATAATAGTACTTATTTACTCAATAACATTTGTTAGAGACAAATAATTATTTGGCAGCTTAAGTACTTAGTATTCAGTGTAAGTGATCACAGCTTTCTATTTGTGCAATATGAAATGAAATGCACAATAATGGTGCAATCATCCCTAAGTGAGTGTGTTGTGTTCATGCTTGAAAGCCCCAGCAGAGGCACAGGCCTCAGCCTTGAGTGGGAAACACAGAGTGGCTCTTTGCAGAGACATAGAGTGTGTGTGCTCATGGACTAAACTGTCTCTACGGATTTGATGAAATTGGAAAGCACTTTTGCACAACAATAAGAGTAGTCCCATTCATATGCATACAGAGCCAGATGTTTATGAAGATTTTAAAAAGAAAATTAAACGAAGCACTGCCTCATATATGTCCAGTAAACAGTTTTAGAAGTGCTGGAGGAGAGCTATTGTGTTTGGATATTGTCAGTCCAGGCAAAGTGAACCGACGGCTTGCTTCAGCTGTGAATGGCATCAGTTTGATTTCTTCTGGGTGACTTCTCTAAACTTACTGATTAAAAGTTCTAACAGAGTTGACATTCAGAGCGTAAAAAAAAATAAAAATAAATGCTGGATTGCGCCTTTAAAAGCGCCTGGTGCCGTTACCATAGAAACGCTGCGGAGGCGTTCGCTGTTTGAAAGTTTTTAAAGTAGTCTTCCGCAGGAGGCAGAGTCAAATTAGCGCTGCCTGACATTCTTAAAAATAAATAAATACAAACAGGAGGTCATGTTTCCTAAACTAACGCCCGAGAAACCGATTTCATGGTGAGTTTGTGTGCCGCTCCTTCCCGTCTGTACGTGTGAAGCTGAGCCAAAATCAATCTGCTAGAGAGTTTCTGCTTTGCGCGCGCGCGCGCGTGTGTGTGTGTGCGTGTGTGTGTGTGCGTGTGTGTGTGTGTGAACAGGATGTGGGCAGCAGCAGGACGCGACAGTAGCTGTGTTCTCTCGGAGCTGCGGGAGTTACAGCGGGAAGAGGAAGAGCTTAAAGCAAAGTACAAGGAAGGCAAACAGGTGCGGAATTAACATCTCGCGATAGCTGAACGACCAGCCAGCGTCTCGAGGCCAGTGGAAACTTTACCAATAACACAGTAATAATACAGAATATTTAAGTAAAGGTGTAGCTTCTAGCCGAGGAAAACGTGAGCCTGGACTGATGGTCTCTGTTCTTTATTCGTCAAGTTATATTGTTCACAGACCAACGTAAGAGCTGAATAAAGAATAAACAACAAAAGCACATTGCATAGAACTGTTAGCAATACATTTTAACAGATGCCGTGAGTATAACGAGTCAAAAACAATTAACACGTGATGCACATCTTTTACCTTGTTGCCATCACTCAGCTGAAGCTAAACTCTTTGTTTACTCTCCCAATTTCTCCTTATTTCACTTTCCTCTCCCGATGATCCTTTAACTTACTTTACTGTTTTCGTTATGCATTCTGTTGCCCCTTTTTGCATCACATACGAGGAACCCCTTCCTTCCGCTTTTCAAAATAAAACACCAGTCTTTGCGGGAATTGAACGGCTAGAACAACAAATGTATATTGCAAATCTTAGAACCTTTAAACCATTGTGCACTGGGGTCATTTACACTCCCACCAAATCATTTGGTGTTTGTGTACAACTTAACTTAAACACAAATGATTTTTTCATGAAATGACTATTTACCCAATACTGCATACATTATGAAAATTATTTAAGAGCTCTCCAGTACAAGAACCAGCTTATGAATAGGACGTTCCACCACAGACATTTTGTTTATGCGTTCACCTCTTTTGTTCAGATTTCTGTCACCTACTACCATTTTGACCTTCCTTACAAGTCCATCCTTGTCTACTGTAGTCTCTGAAACTCTTCCCAGCCTCCATGAAGATCTTGACTGCATTTCATCAGTGTCCATCACTAAGTCACCTACTTGAATATTTCTCTTGGGTGCGTGCCACCGTTGTCTGACCATAATGTTGTGGAGATACTCCTTTCTCCAGCGGCTCCAAAACTGTTCCGCTAAATACTGCACTTGGCGCCACCTTTTTCGTCCATACAGATCCTCTCTGGCGATG
>VUQK01010949.1:35279-47527 GCA_015106715.1 Bujurquina vittata | reverse complement strand
TTTCATTTATTCTTCTACAATTTATTTTTGTTTTTTTTTTGTAAAGTTTTTTTTTTTTTTTTTTGTTTGTTTTTTTTCCAGAACTGTGCAGTCTCTTTTGGATGTTTTCTGGCAAAGTTGTCACCTATTGTGACTGCAGACTCCAGGGCAGACTGATTATCAAAAGATGAATCTTTTATTGGGGTTTATGCCAAACGCCCAACAAAGACCAAAGACTAAGTCCAAAATAACAGCAAACAGAAAATCGAAAGTAGCAAGGAAACACAAAGAACACGTGAGGGAGGATACAGAGCAAAGACAGTAGCAGGTTTATATGTACACAGACACACTGAAGGTTGATCGGGGGGAAACAAGGTAAAGGTGAAACAAATGAGTACATGAGTGAAATAATTTCCAAGTCAATTTCCAAGCCAAATGAGTACAATTTTTTTGCTGAGCTATTCACAGATCTTCTTTGTGCCATTATTCACTTCTATACCTCCACTTAAGCTATAATTTTTTTTCACAACCTGTGAAACACGAAGTTATCACTTTTTTATTATCACTGTAAGAGTTGTTGGTTTTCATCAGAGTTATAGCACAGTTGTAAATATTTTATGACAATAGAAAGAGCGGTATCTTTATGAAGTTTGCCTATAGTAGAAGTAGCAAAAGCAAAAAGAGCCTAAAATCTGAGGTGAAAGCAGCTGATCTGGTTTCCTGCTCTTCCTTAATCTAATTATTGTTTCATTCACACAAATGATAATGCAATGCATCACACTCAAAAGCCGTTTGCAGTGTGAGCAGTGGAAAAGTTTTAGATTCATCATGTCTTTGAAAGGAACAACGAGCTTATTTCAGAACTACATATTGAGAACATTTGTCATGATGCAAAGGCCTGAAAGGAGCAGTTGGTCAGGGTATTTCACATTCTAATGATCCTCTTTGGGACTTATTCCCCATGTCGCTCTCTTTCACTGTTTTCTGTCTCCCAGTCCCTCTAAGGAGAATCCCCAGAAATATAGATAAGGCTTTCCCAGCAGAGAATACATGACCTCATTTCCTTGTGTCACAGTGATCTAATAGGTTTGGACACTACTAGCAAGGATCTGAAAGGTTTAAAAATGTTCTTACTTCAGTGCTGTGTCTGTTTGGTCATTATAGGTGAGAGTAATGAGGCACTGGCTGCAGGCACGATAGAAGCACTGTCAAGTAAAACCACTTCAAACCTCCTTCAGCTTTAAAGCCAAAGAGGTAAGATCAAGTCACAGTATAGCCAAGACACTTGAAAAATTAAACATGGCATTTAGAACTGGTATTTGCTTGTGGGTTACTTGCACCAAGGAAATTGCTTATGTTCTTTATTTAAGGCTTTTTGAGCAAAGGGAGAGAAAAGGAGAGAGGGGAAAGAAATCTGACAAAATCTAAAAGAAAAGGGAAAGTAAAGCTTGGAGTTCTAAATTCTAATGAAACCGACAGCTGAAATTTACCAAGCTCTGTGTAACTATCAACTATTGCCACTATAAATCAATTAGAAGGTGACAGGAACTAGGCAGACATTAGCAAAAAGTCACTGAGCAATCTCCAACAGCTTTTCACAAGCCCACAAATAAGATGTGACTTTGTTTATTAAATATAAAAATGAAACTCTTGTAAAATGAGCAAAGAATTGTGCAAGTATTTGAATGTGGCATGCCTCACAAGTGTTATTTTCCTTCAGTTAATTTATCTTTGCTGTTTTATTAACTTAAGTGATGTTTGTACCAAGTATATGTCTATTTAAACCATCCAGTGGTTCTGTACTATCACTTAAAATCATTTCACCATGTCATTGAAGCTTGAAGTCTGCTTAGTACTCACTGTGACAATATATGGAAATGGTGAAAATGAGCTAAATGTTTACATTTATGTGTTTTTGTTTGTTTGTTTTGGTATTACCTTTTATTGAATAGATGTTTTCCTCTTCTTGGTCCTGAAACTCCTCTGCTGTCTACCCATCACGCCTTCACCATTTAAAAGTCAACCTACTTTCCTTGAACAAAGCTGACATCTTACAGCAAACCACTTAGACACTTCTCCCACAGCTGTTTATACTCCAACAGAGGGGATGTCATCCATTGAAAGTTTTCAGTTTGCACTGATCCCTTGAGATTCGTTCATAAACTGACATTGTTACCCTATGCAGTCTTCCTAAACTTTTTTCCACATCAAAAGGCCACAAATAGCTCATTGCCTGTGTCTTTTGAAAGTATCTTATAGCAGTCATTTCACCTGTGAGGCATTTTATGTTGAATAGGATTTAAATCCCAAACACATAATTCAGGTGGTCAGGTGGATGTGGACTGTGTTACACAGTCTGTAATTCATCCTCTTTTAAATTTTTCTTTTTTTTTAACACACTCAAGTCCCACATATTTTTTTTTCAAACTGAGAAGCAAAACTAAACATGATGCACATGAGACGTAAAACAGGAAGTAACTAAACCTGGGAACAGGAAAGCGGACTTGACACAGAACAGAGGAGGGCAGGGGAAAAAACCCCTCAGGAAATTAACTATACTGCTTTTAATCAGAGTATAGCATCAAGTGAGTTAAACTACTGGGATGCTGACCTGTTCAGTTAAGTAGCAGAGGGGGCTGTTAATCAGTTTCAGCTGCTTTGGTGTTAACGAAGTTAACAACAGGTGCACTAGAGGGTCAACAACAAGAAAACCCCCAAAGCAGAAATGGTTTCCAGGTGGAGGACACAGACATTTATTCCCTCCTCATCTTTTCTGACAGTTTTTTCACTAGATTTGCATTTGGCTAGGGTCACTGTCACTTTTGGTAGCATGAGGTGATACCTGTACCCTACACAGGTAGTCCAAATCCTCCAAGATGGCACATCAATACATGCCATTGCCAGAAGGTTTGCTACAATACCCAGGACAGTCTCAAGAGAATCCTGGCTCACGACAATGTCCGGCCTTGTGTATGCAGGCAGTTCCTGGAGGATGAAAATTTGAGTCTATTGACTGGCCCCCATACTCACCTGACCTAAATCCAATAGCTCACGTCTGAGACATTATGTTTCAGGCTATCTGATAACACCAGGTTGCACCTCTGACTGTCCGGGAGCTTAGTGATGCCCTGATCCAGATCTGGGAGGAGATTCACCAGGGCACCATGTGCTGTCTCATTAGGAGCATGTCCCAATGTTGTCAGGCATGCATGCAAGCATGTGGGGGCCATACAAACTGCTGAGTTCCATTTTGAGTTGCTGCAATGGAATTTCAGCCAAATGCACTATTCCACCTCATCATTTTTTCACTTTGATTTTCAGGGTGTCTTTGAATAGTAGTAATAGCAACAGTAGGTTGATTATTTTGATTTCCATTAAACATATTACCCAGTCCATATGAGCATAGATATCTAAAAAAAATATTCCCATAGAAATCTGATGTGTTTTCAAAGTGTTTCTTAATTTTTTTTGAGCACTGTATAATTAAAAAAGGAAGCAGAACCAAGACTAAGAATAAAATCATGAAGAGAAATAAGCTAAAATACAAAACTTAAAATGCCCAGAACTAAGAGCAAACTAATCAGAAAGATGCAAATGTGAAAATTTAAAATATAAGAAAACTAAAAAAAACAAACTGATGATATACAAAAACAGAACTTGGTACTGTAGGTGAGTTAGTATATTAAATAAGCCTCATTATTTTGATAACAGTAACGCTAAATAAAAATTACTCAGAAATGATTCCATTTTACATTTGATTTGTTGATGGCATTGTTGCTTCATGTTTGGGATGTCTAAAGACAGACATAACGATAAAGAAAGGTATCTATTTGGCTCACTGTCACTGTGAGATTCAGCTTGATTTGATTTAGAATACCATTGATTTTTTTTTTTTGACAACAAGCAAAAAGATGGGAATGTACCTAAAGATAGTGACTTTAAAACTTTTTTCCCACTGATAAATTAGACAGTTTAATGTGAGATTCAGAGCAAGAGACTGATAAATGTCAGTGGTCATAAACAAGGTTTCTGAATGATGGCACATTTTACCTCTATACACCACCACGGTGGATTTTAAACAGTCAAGAAGTGACTGAAGTGTAGACTTTCAGATTTAATTTAAGAGGTTTACGATAAGTATTATATGAACGGTTTATGAATTACAGCCATTTTTATACATAGTGCACCATTTTCAGGCCCTGAAGTAATTGGACAAATGACTGACAAGCAGTTTGATGGCCAGATGAAGGCCGCTCCCTCATTATTCATGATAAATTAAGCTCATAAAAGATCAAGACTTGAATTTCATTTGGTATCTTTTCACTGAAACTCTCAATATGAGGTCCAAAGAGATGCTGCAAGTGAAGGAGCGCATCATTAGGCTGAAAACCCCAAATAAACCCATCATAGAAATAGTATCTGAACAAATTGTTTGTATGTTGTTAGCTGTTGCACGTAGATATGAACATAAGCATTCTCCAGGACAATCTGCAAATAAGTAAAGGACACAATGACAATGGTAGAGAAGGGCATCATGGGCAGATGCTGCATCAGTTATGTAACACCTGCTTTGAATGACAAGTGGATGTTGGCTGAAGCATGATTAGTCATTAATGAGAACCAAAAAAGTTCATAGTCAAACAAAAGAACATCACAGGTTCCTGTGTGTGGAGTGCCACACATTCCCCTATCTACTCTGCACAGGGTGTTTATCTGGGTGGATAAACAAAAAATTGTATAAATAAGATTATCTTATAAGTTGTAAACAACATGAGACAACCTGCAGAAAAACAACCAACCACAGGCCAAGTTATTTACCCTTTAATCTTTAACCCGGCACACTCTGACAGAGACAAACATGTTGTGTTGCAGCAGACAGTGAGCCGCATGAGGCCTTCATTAGGTCCTGTGTAGCTGCGACCACAGAAGCACTGGGATCTCTGTAAGATTGATTGTGGCAAACCACAGATCAGTTAGGAGACCTCTCCCACTTTCTGCTGGTCCAAATGCAATAGTCCTTGCAAGGGAGGAGCTTAGGGACCCCCACTCTACACAGAGGCAATATTGTCTGATAAATTGCCTTTCCTGGCAAGATTATACACCGGGGTGTTCCCCACAGTGTTTGGGAGCAATGTTTTAGAGCTTCAGCATTGTTGGAAAGTAGTAAAAGAGGGGCAATTTGTTATATGAATGGACAAGCATTGATAGGCTTAATTCATGTGGCATAATGCATTTAATAAAATATAGCACTTAAAAGTAAGTGTAAGTGTAGCTTATTATGTGAGCACATGTCTGTGTGCAGAATATGTGCATTTTTAGTGCGCTGCTGATTTGCATTTTTATCTGCAAAATCTTGATATGTAGACTGCTGAAAAACTGAGAGGTTCTTAATGCTTCCTCAGCCAGACTCAGCAAATGAAAGGATGCAAATTCAGAGTGAAAGCATAATGTTTTGTTGTAGACAGAAATAGAGACAGGAAACAAACAAACAAGCAAAAACTATTTTATTTATTCTTACCTATTGTGTTTCTGATAAGACAACATCTCATATGGTCACCCACAAATACTGATTCAAAACTCTGGGCAGTGTGTGGCACTATCAAATAGCCTTTCATCACTCCAGTGTTATGCAGATGATATGCAGCTATATGTTACTCTGATGGATCATAACATAAATAGACTCTCAAATCTTGTGACTTGGCTCTCTGATGTTAAATGCTGGATGTCACAAACCCTCTTTCAGCTCTATAATTTCAAATCTGAGATGAGATCTCATTTATATCTTGGGCAAAAAAGCCATTGGAAAAATGTCTCCCAACATTTGGAATTTTGTTTACAATAATCTTCCAAGAATCCTGTATGAAAACTAGTCCATATACCATTTATTGCTACATAATCAAGTGCACTCTGTCTCGCTTGCTCTTTTGTACCACATTTAAAATGCATCCTTCTTCCAGTGATAATCAATTTACATTTAAATTTGATTTTGATTTATGTATAAAAACATTAGAAGTGCTGTTAAATAATCATTTTATTCATTCATATTCAGAAACATTAATCAGTAATAACAGAATACACAGATCCGTTTCCATCCTCTGTCTTGTTAGTTCAGTGTGCACAACCTCTACTTTATTTGCTGCAAACAAATATCTATGTCAGTGTTTTACACAAAGATTCCACATTATGACTCTATAACATAATAATTATAGAACACTTCAGCACATTTAAAATGCATGAATATAGCAGCTTTCTGCTACAATAGTTTTCACCTCAGGGTGCTTCAGAAGGAGGTGAGTTATAATTCTAAAACTCAAATAACTCAAGCCCAGAGCATCAGAAAACTAGCTGACATTCAGACTCTGCAGTATTGCAAAGTTTTTTTTCCTAAGAGTCTCTACACTGGTTCACTTAAACAATGCAAAGTGATGTGACCACAAGGGGAATATCTGCTAAAACTGTTGGGTGCACTTTAATTATGGAGAGGGTTTGTGCTAACTGCCTGACCGGCCTCACGTTATTTAAAGTAATTAGTTGCTTTTTATTTTAATTATGGATGAAAGGACACAAGGAAAGAATTATTTCTGAAATGAGATTGCTCTATTGCCAGAAAAAGAAAGCATACTTCAACATGTAGAGAGGAGCTGGGGATCGAACCACCAGTCTTCCTATTAGTACGTGACCCACTCTGCCTGAGCCACAACCGAAATGACTGTAAATCTGACGTGTGTTTTCTTTGGTGCAGCTCTTCAATGTCAGTGAGTTTATGTTTTCTGCATACTTCCAGACTTTTTTGCACTCAATACATTAAACACAATGCAATTTTATTATGATGATAATATGATATGAATATAAATGAAACACTATTTATATAACACTAATGCAGTGATCTCTTCTGAGAGAGCAGTATTTACCTTGAGGGGCTACAGTGCTATCAGCTTCCTGAGACTTCTTCAGCCACTAATCTTTCCAACAGGATCTTGATTCCCCTCTGGGACTCTAGATTGATTGCTTTAATTAATCATCAGCATACTCAGTGCTCACATAACAAGTGCTTAGGACAGGCCAGGTCAGCCGTTAAATGCTCCGGAGGGAAATATCAGAAGAAATCTAGGAACCACTGAGGGAGACTTCACATAAGGGAAAGTGAGCAGTCACATATCTAATAGTGAGGTGTACAGTCCTATGAATAAAACTGCTTTGTGTATCTGTAATTTTATAAAATGTACTATTGCTATTTGTGCAGCCATTTAAATTGAAATAGTGATTACTGAGAATTTGGTTTCCCCATAAAGAACCCTCTTTGTGTTAGTGTATTAGATGGGTCATCAGGTTCCACTATAGTTAAAAACAAAAAACTTGGCTTTCCATCTGTAGCACTGAAAGCAGTGTTGTTTATTTCAGGGGCCAGATAACGAAACCTAGTGCGAAATGTAAGGAAATTTGTGTTTGGTCGATTATTTCTTGGTTATAGCAATGCTTGTTGGCAATAAATGTTATACCATTGGAAAGCCTGTTTATTTCCACTTATTCCCACATTTGTTAGGAAAATGAATTTGTGGGTTGAGCAACATAATTGAGTATGTGGGTTGTGGCCATGAAAAACTTGACAGATCTTATTTTGCTATTGATTTGATTGGTGTTACTTATTAGACACAGTAACATGTGGAATAACCGTACACAGCCACAACAGCTTGGTACCTCCTCCCCATGATGGTCACCAGCTTGGTCACAGAATGGCATCCCATTCTTCAACTTGCATTTGTCACAAATCAGCCAGTGTGGGTGTGTTGTTGACTCTGGCACAAATGGCACACCCAAGCTGATCCCATAAATGTTCAGTGGGGTAGAGGTTAGGACTGCAGGCAGGCCATTCCACTTGGTGACAGTGGGAAGGAAAAACTCAGTTTTGACAGGAAAAAACCGCCGGCAGAACCAGACCCAGGAGAGGGGCGAGAGACAGGACAAAAGACACGCTGTGGAAGAGAGCCAGAGATTAAAAATAACTGATGATTAAATGCAGAGTGGTGTCTAAATAGAGGTGAAAGAGGTGAATGAAAAGAAATACTCAGTGCATCTTGGGAACCTCCAACAGCCTGGGCCTATAGCAGCATAACTATAAGAGGGTTAAGGGTCACTTGATTCAGCCGTAACTAAAAGCTTGAGCAAATAAGAAAGTTTTCAGCCAAATTTTAAAAGTAGTCTGTCTGTTAAAAATATCTGTCTTCCGAAACCAAAGCTGGTCCCACAAGGATATGGAACTATGAGGTCTTTAAGATAAGCTTTTTGGATCAGCTGAAGGCTTTTTAGGGAGATTTTAGAACAGCCTGGTAGTAAATGCATGAATTAGCTTTTCAGCATCGCATTGAGACAGGATGTTTGTCATTTTGGAAATATCGCGCAAATGCAAAAAAGCATGCATATCCAACATATTTGCTTAATATGTGCATTAAAGGCCATATCCTGGTCAAATATTACTCTCACAGTGTTACTAGGCCAAGGTAATGCCATCTAGAGTAAGTATCTTGCCGGACACCATGTTTCTAAGATTTAAAGGGCCGAGTGCAATTACCTCAGTTTTATCTGAATTTAGAAGCAGGACATAAGAGCTCATCCAGGGCTTTAAAACATTCCTGCAGTTTAACTAATTGATGTGTGTCATCTGGCTTCATGAAAAGATTAAGCTCTGTATCATCTGCATAACAATGAAAATGTATGCAATACTTTCTAATAATACTGTCTAAGGGAACATGTACTGTATAGTGTAAATAAAATTGGTCCTAGCAAAGACACCATAATTAACCTTGCTGTGTGAAGAACACTCCCCATTTATATGAACAAATTGGAGGTTATTAGATAAAGAGGATTCAAACCACTGCAGAATGGGGTCTAATAGACATGTTGATGGTTTGGAGAAAGTAACTACTGAAGTTAACTCAGAGAGATCAATCAGAGAGAAAGAGTCTAAATAAATACCAGCAGTACTGAAAGCAGCTGAACATAAAGATATGTCTTTGAAATGGTTATAAATATTTTTTCTCTAATGGTTAAAGTTTATTTGTGAAGAAATTCATGAAGCCATTACTAGTTAAGTTAAAGGATTACAGTTTCCTTGCATGTGGTATAGTTTAAGGGGTAATAAACAGGCTTTCCAACAGTATGAGATTTATTGCGAAGATGCATTGTTACAACCTGCAATTTAACTGTGAACTATTTGCAATGCAGCATTTGAAGTGACTGAAGAAAGTTACATTTTTGTAAAGTTTTTACTGAGCATAGCATTTCTATTTCTTATCATGGCACAATCAATTAAATCTTTTGATTTTGCAGCTTGACTGTTACATAAAAACTCACTTGAAATGTGGTTATTAAAGGTCTGAATGTTGTATTACTGTCCAATTTTAGATTTGTGTATGTGTGTAGAATAATGAAAGTGACTGTGGAAGTCATAGATAATGGGCTTGATATTTTGCTCTGGTCATTCAAGCACGTCAAAGAGAGAGATCATACACCAACTAACTTATACACTCTACACTGGCACACACACACACACACACACACACACACTGTTGTTTAATTCCTCCTCAGCATTAAGCTTTTGGCAAGCAACAGCAGTGGCTAAGGCAGGAAAACTCCGCAGAGACCCAATGTGCCACTCACCAGAAAGCTCTTTGTGACTACAGATTACCTCCTATTGCATTTCTTTTCTGGTGACAGAATGCCTTTGCTTGAGCCCACACCTTGTCTCATTTACAATCTCTCACTCTTTCTCCATCCATCCTATCTATCCATGTGTCCATAAACACCCCGTTCTAAACCACCCTATGGGAATCTATCAGTTCAACGATTTATCCTCAAGCTACTGTCAACTCTGGCATGCAGGCACAGGGGGTCAGTCCCCTCAGAAACCTGCAGTGTCAATCCTGGATGCTTTGTCTGAAATAATTAGGACTTTCATTAGCATCAGGGAGCATGGTTCCATTCTTTGTCTGCTTAGGTAAGGCTTTCCATAATTGGCGTCGAGTGCTTGAGAGGCTCACCTCCCCCGACACCAGTCTTGGAAAACTAGATGTCTCACATGCCATGTTTTCCCAGGCCCTATCAAGCTTACACAGGAGAGCTGCTACCTCTACACTGTCTTTTCTTGGTATCATTTAAAAGTTTGATACTACTCTTTCCTCTCCCCACTCTGGTGTCTGTCAGTGCCATTTCGATAAACCATTCAAAATGAAGGTCTCCTGATCTGTCTTTCAGTATTTCATTCTGTCATCCTCCAGACACTGATGTGGGGAAAAAGAGATGGTAACCAAGTCTCTTTTTGACACTTTGCCAGTGAAGAACTTCTGAAAACTTTGTCAGTGTTGAAAATAGCAGCAGTACCTTTCCCACACATCCTGTTCCCTGTATGTTGTGGAGCAGTCACTCACATCCTAACTCACTTATGTGTATTTACAGGTTGTGCTGTTGATGGGAGAAACTTTTGGCACAAATAGTTTTGTTACCTAGCTGAAAAAAGATACTTAGGTGGGATGTAGTTTCCCAGTAAAATGGGAAAGTATTTATAAACACATACAAATGACTCATTTTTCTAAATTGCTTATAAAGGGTGGTTTGGAGAAGCGACTCTACTGTAGTGAAGTTTAGCACACAAGACCTTACTGAAAAAATAATGCAATGTATAGAAATTTGACGGCATCGTCCATACTGTACTGTAGTTCAGTGGTTCACAAATCCAGGTCTCGTGGCCCGGTGTACTGCAGGTTTTAGATGTGTCTCTGTTTCAACACACCTGAGTCAAATATAGAAGTCATGAGCAGGACTCTGGAGAACCTGACTGCATACTGAGAAGGCAATTCAGCGATTTGATTCAGGTGTGTTGGATCAGAGACACATCTAAAACCTGCAGGACACCGGGCCACGAGGCCTGGAGTTGAGAACCATTGCTGTAGTTAGTACAGCCCATCAGTGTTAGGTGACAGAAAACACGTGCTGAAAAATTGCTTTTATTTGTCTTGAACTGGGAAAAAGTAAACTGTAAAGTTTTTAATTTCTCATCCCTCTAATAGCGATCATAGGTTTTTGGAAACTCAGTTAATAAGTAACAGCAGTTTAGTAGTGTGTCAGGCAGGATGTGGACCCAAATGCAGGACTCCAGAGGCAAATGTATAATCAAAGACTCAGCTTTATTGCTGTTAACTGCAAAAATAAACCAAAACATAGACAGAGCTGGGAAAGTACAAATTGGACACACGAAATTGGGGAACACACTACCATGAGGGGATAACTCAACAAATATAGACAATTTACCCCACACCACATACAGTAATTAAATAGATGGGAAATACTGGGTAACCCAGCTGCAACTATCTGGGAAAACTAGACAGGGGAAGGCAACTGAAATACAATGTACACAAGATGGGAGACTACCAAAATAATACAGGAAGTGATAAATAGGGAAAACCCAGATACATGAATGAACAGGGGACATGAGGAAGAAACACTGAAGGAGGTACTCACTCACGGGAGTACTCAGGTGACCTCCACAGTACCTACATCTCATCCAATGAGCAGCTTTGGCATGGAGTGCAACAAAAGATTCACGACAAGGCAGCAGACCTCTATTATAAATTGCCATGAGAAACCCTTAGCGATATTAGCTGCACCTTGTATTACGCATTGGAAACTTGATATGTCTGAATATAAATGTCTGCTGTCACTTATAGCATCAATCCATGTCACTAAAAATCCACATTAAGTTGTCATCCATATTTTAATGGAATTAGCCACAAAGGGCCACTGATCCATTACTGATCGTTTACATCTGGAACAAAAAAATTTAATGAAATGTCGAGTCTAAGAGGAATACTTGTTTCACTCAATTAATCACATTCTGATTAAATGAAACATAATGTGCTGCCACATTTTAGCCAGAACATGGTACCACATTCAAAAACAAAACTTACTTTAGTCTTGCAGAATAGTGAGAAACAGGATCATGGACAGTATAAGAAATGAAATCCCATCAAGAAAAGCATTTAGACTGAGAGCAAGTTCACACTGAGCTTCAATTAAATCCTGATCGGCCCAGAAAAAGGCAATAGAAGTGAAACATTTTGAGCCTATGAAATTAACACTAAAACCTTGCATAATATTATTTCATGTGTGAAATGGGGCATTTCTTTAAAAAAAAAAAAAAAACAAAAAAAAAAAACTAAAAATCATTTTTTTATCAGTTTTTTTATTTAAAAAATAAATAAAAAAAAAAAATAAAA
>VUQK01010949.1:0-12794 GCA_015106715.1 Bujurquina vittata | reverse complement strand
GGCACTTTCCTGGAAGGAAGAAAGAAACTGGGCTAAACCAAACTTGGCTACTAAAAAAAAAAAAAAGATGACACGTTAAATTAAATATATAGTTCTGGTAGGGTTATGCAAGGCTTAAACTAAGCAGGTTAATACAAAATGCCCTTTATTTGTTATTTAGCTTTAACTGACTTGTGTTTTGTTACACTGGCATTCCCCTAAAAATAACATCAACCATCTTGCTTGTTAAACTTGTCATAACTTACCTAAATTTTCATCCATGCGATTGATTTGAAGTTTATTCTTTGAACTTTTGATGCAGAGGGTGTCAAATTATTAAATATGTGTCCACAAGGGATGAATTAATATACTGCAAAGCTTCTTACTTTTGTGAGGAATTATAGACTAGCATCATTTTAATTATCGGGATTGCTTTTAATACTTGGGTCAAAATCCCTTGCATTCAATGATTGCTTGAACTTTAGAACTTTAGAGCCACCTTCAGCTGCTCCAGGATCTCATGAATTTCTCCTCTGCTCATTCTGGTACGAGTTCATCTGGGTTTCATTTGTCCATCGTTTTTTTCCACAACTGTGGAGTCTCTTTCAGGTGTTTTCTGACAAACCCTAATCTGGCCTTCTTATTCTTGACTATAATTAGTGGTTTTTACCTTATTGTAAATGCTCTGTATTTAAATTTATGAAGGCGCATCTTGATTGTGAAACCTGGCAATTATGAGACTACCTACTTGGGCGTATTCTTGTTGTGAAGGGTATTTTTTTCTTGGCCAAGGAAAGAATTTTGCAATGACCATTTTAACTTCTTTTTCGTGTTGTTGAAGAATCTTTATTTTTTAAAGTGTTCCAGATTATTGTTTTCGGCCACTCTCGAAGATTTGCCGTTGCTCTCATAGTGGTTTTTTTTTCAGCTTATGGTTGCATTGACTTCTATTTGAGCCCATAATGAGAGGTCCAGTGAATAGTTACCAAATGCAATTTCAACACTTGTAATCAACTCCAGATCTTTTATCTGCTAAATAATAAGGGCGCAATGTATATTTACCTTTGAGCCTGTGAAAATGAATAATTCCTAAACAGTTAATGCAGTACTTTTAAACCTCTTGAATACAACTGGAAAACTTTAAACTACTTCAATCACATCCTGATTGCTTGATTTAAAATCCACTGTAGCGGTATACAGAGCCATAATTGTAATAATGGTTTGATTATCCAAATACCTTTCGACCTGAGAGTATATACTGACACTAAACATGTTTACCAAACAAAATACAACTTGTTTTACAATTCCTATTCCTGCTTCCTGTGCCCGGGCCCAGTTAAATAAACCATGCCCTGGCCCACTTGAAAAGGTGGTACCCAGTGTGGTTCAGTTGGCAAAGTAAGCATGCTACTCCACGAATGGAATTGCAACATTCCCTCAAAAATGGTCTGCTTCTTTGTCAAGTAATTAACAAATACGTGACAGGATAATGTGTCACTGTTTTTGCTTAAGCCAAAAAATGCATAAAATCATGAAACTTCTGCTCTGCAAGAGTGCTTTCAAAGCGCATGTGTATGCATTAAAGAGAGAGAGAGAGAGAGAGAGAAGCGTTGATGTGCTGAGACAAACTAAAGCAGGAGAGTGCAGTCTGACTGTTTACTGTACAAGGCAATAGTGCGCCCTAAAAGGCAATGCACTGCAGCTTCCAAGAAACACTGGCAGCATCATATGCAAGGTGTAGAAAAGAGTGCAAAATTTCTCTGAGCACAATAAGCTGTTTGAGAACAGCTGAGAAATAGATGCTGCCAAACACTTGCAAGAGCTGAATGGTGATGGAAGATACTCAACGCAGTGGCAGTGGCTTCATTCTTGATGGAAAAAAGCATATAAAAGACGCCTTAAATGTAAGAACAGTTTTCAACAGCTGGACATGGATTGAGATGATCCGTGATTACTTCATTAATTCTCCCTATTGATCCCTGCTGACACAGGGAGAACACACTAACCACTGTGCACCCCATAATAATAATGACACCATAATAATAATGTGACCATTTTATTGTAAAAGTCCACACCTATGTGTAATTTGTTTTTATGAAAAGCACTTTTATCTTGACATGTGTAATTTATTATGCAGATCCTGACAGAATTGATCAGTGCCCATTTGATACAATAACCAAATTTACATAGATAGCAGACAGCTAGCATAGTGTATATATTTGAATCATATGAAATTTATTTTTGCCTTTGAATACTTTTTTACTGGGCTCTGTGATGCCAGTGCTTATTTTATTTTCTGCAGTTTGACAAAATACATAACAATAGAAAATATCTACATGTGCTGTTCACATATATGTCTCATTTGTGGGTCCCAAAATAAATAAAATCACATCAAAAATAAGTACAGTGTTAAGTGTCCATGTCAATGCAGGCAAAGGATTATGGATTCACCTGCAGGCGAGCCAGTCCCAGTTCCTCAAAACATCCCTGCTTAACTGCAAACATATTGGACATGCACGCTATTGAGAATAAACACACTCAAGCACCTCCCATACAACTTTATATCTCTACATATTCTTTAGCGCACTCACAAATAAATAATCAACAAGCATTAATCATGGAAAAAAATATCATATTTGTTTTCTGACCCTCTCTTAAAACACAGGACATGCTGTAGTTATTGTCAGTATGAGTCACACAGTCAAATAATTTCCATTCTACCCTGATACAGCATTTAATTTTTATTAGTTTTGTGTTCATTTGAGCATAGCTGATGCTTTCTGTTCGGCACCATGTTGAATGTGAACTAAAAGCAAACAACAAACAACCAAAAAAGAAAAAAAAACACAATTCCAGGGCACCTGCAGTCCATCCTGCAGGGCAGCAGTTCCTTTTATCATGTAGTATGTGATAATTCACAAATGAGCTAGATATTCTCTATTCAGTGTGTGTCAGTTTGGCACTTTAAAAGATGTAGTCACTCCATTTCACTTCTTTAAACAAACACTGATGAGGAGCAGGTTAGATTGCTACTGACACACTTGGCAACCCTAAAGATGTGAGAAACAGCATATGTATACACTGAAGACAGATTCAGACTACTAAGTGGTAGCTTTGTAACACAACAGGACAACCATTTCATACAAAAGGGAAAGGACTCTAAGAAATATGACATAATCTGGTAAGTACATATGTTTGTATAACCAGTGATGCTTTATTCATTTCAAATGTCAAGACCAAAGCAAACCAACATGATGGTTGGAAAAGTGAACGTAATTAAGAATTATTTAGACAAGCAAATGTTCTTCTTCTGGTGGCTTGGGAACTGTTTTTTATATATTTCTATATATATATATTTTTTTTTTAAATAAAGTATACTACTCAGAAGATGCACAACAGGAAATGCAGCAAGCCACTAATTTAACAAATATAACAGTTTGACAGGCTTTTGTGAGAGCAGTGTACATTGATCACAACAAAACACAAGATAAATAAGCTCAAGCTCCATTGACACACTAAACAAAAATGTATCTTTGATTTAAAAGACAGCATTCGGCAGTTCTTTTCAGGGGCTATATGAGCATAAAATGCATTTTCTTTCAAGAAATAAATAAATACCAGCAAAAGATAAATAAATAAATACCCCATCACCCCCCCAAATATTCTACATGGTCGGTCCAACCATAATACAATAGGTGTGATATACTTTACGCTGATATAATAACAATGCTGAAATTACAAAATATATACCCTTTACAAAATATCCCAAGGGCTTGACCAGTTTTTTTAATTGATAATTTATGTACATAATCAATGAGCTCTCCATTAGTTGCACACTGGTGTCTATCAAAACTGATCTGTAAGGGATTAGTGTGGATTGTACTGTATCATACATAACATTTACAGTTCAGAAACGGTGAATTTATTTTCTGCTCTCTATCCATTCAGACATTTTTTTAATGGAATAAAAAAAAGATGAAACAATATCGGACTTCTTCTCAATCTTTTGAAAATATCTACCGATTATGAATGATTTATATTCTCAATGTGATTCTTCTCAGAGACACAGGAAGTTGAGATGCATAATGAAAAAGGGTCACATCTGTTCTTACACGAATAAAACCCCGGTTTTTTCATTTAATCTTAGAAGAATAACAGAAAAAACGAACTCTCAAACTGCAAATATTGCAAAATGCCCTACAGCTTTCTGCACTGACAAAATAGCAGATTAGTTTAGGTATCCTCAGCCTCTGATTAAGCTGCTGTAGTTACCATTCTGACAAAGTAAAGGGCAAAAAGCAACAACTTTGTATAATGGCATCTAAGTTTAAGTACAGTTTCTCTTGAGACAACTTGCATAACTAAAACACAATAACATAGTGTCATGTTGCGAATGTGCGCTTTTAACGACAACTGGAGAAGGGGATGAAGGGTCAGGGTTGTGTATGCTATAAGGTTGTGATTGCAAAGTAAATGATTATACCAGTTGTCTGCCCTGGAATACTGGGCTGATCCGTCAGTGTTCATGAGCGATTTCTCAACTTAAACTAATTAACTGGCCCATTTTTTTATCATGTCATTTTCTAATTTTCAATAAAAAAACAAAACAGTATCCTGAATGATAATTATTAGTGCTTAGTTTCCATAGCCAACAGCAGAAGACCATAAAATAAGTTGATTTTTGGCCTGAAAGGTGCATGCAATAAATGTAAACCACTATGCAATAGTAAAATATATACAGTGTCTGTACAGTTAGGTATTGTCCATAAACAGCATCACCACACTCTGACCACACATGAAAAATGCAATGTATAATATTAGCCAAATAAATTGAAAAAAAAATAATAATACTCAAAATGAATTCTCATGTCACTAACAGTTTTCTTAAAGTGCTTCAGATTTTGTTTTTTATCAAGTGAACAAAAAACCATGAAGATAAAAAGACAGTCAGTGCAATAATTTATTGTTACTCATCATAAACACGACTGGTCACAAACTTTTTGTTTTTACTGATTTGCTGCTTTAGCAATCATGAATTGCAACAATGCATCAATTTCACTTTGAATTCCGTGAAGCAGTCTGATCAGTGTTTCTTATTTTTAACTGTCTCCTACAAACCAATCAGCTTTTTCTGATGAATGTGACATCATCTGAATTACTACTAATTGTTTACCATGGAATGGCTGTTTTAAATTTAATGTAATAAAACAACTGGTAAAACTCCTACTGTGAAGACTTATATGTCAAATTTAAAATAAAAATAAATAAATAAAATGGTGAAAATGAAAAAAAACTTTGATCTATTACACAATCCATAGTTTCTCAACACATCTATAAACCTTTTCACACCAGTTAAATGTAATGCTACAACATTTGCAATGTCTGTCAGAGTTCTTTGATAAAATAAATAAGATTTAATTGGATTAAAACAAAGGAAATTGAAGAAATGCTATAATCAGATCTCAGGGTATTTCAGTGGGTCCCCTCCTCCATAATGTCACTTGTTGGCGCTGAGCATATGTAGACTGTAATGGACTCTATGATAAGGCTGGATACACACCCGCGCCTAGAGATAGAGATAGGAGACCCAGTAGACCAGGTTGAAGAGAGCAAATGCAGTGGGGAAGAAGATGCGTGCATAAGAGTCTATCTTGGCGATGCGAATGTGCAACCTGCCATGCCGCCAGGCTCCGGAGCGGCAGTCCTCAAAACAGCAGAAGAAGCTAGTGCAGTCCTTCCCATCAAGACATTCATAGCCGTATTCCTCGTCTCGCTCCTGCATGTGTGTGGCGTTATTCATCTGAATGGCGGTGGCCGAGCGTGGACGGATGTCCACCGTGGGTGTCTGCTTTTAACAGGACAAAATGACGCAATTAGCCACCATAGCCCGAGAAAGTCCTAATGAAGACTTCACTGACATAACAGGGCACCTCATTTGAGCTCCCATTTTCTGTATCCCTCTTCATTTTCAGTCATTAGTCAGCAGAATGTAATTTGCACCTTTAACTTGCCAATGGACCCTTTTAACGTCAAGAAATACAAATAGACCCATAACTACCACCTGTAGTTATAATTAGTGAGGCTTAAAATGACAAAGGGTCTATCCCCATGAAACCCATGATGCAAATTACACCTTTGGGCTAGGGTGTAATAGGCAACTAAAGCAATCAGTTAAATTTTAGTACAGTAGTCCATACTGCTTTATTTGCTATACAAAGCTAGTGCTGGGCAATTGTCCTCCATTTCTTATTGTGATTATAATACTGCTGCTGCATAATATTCAAAAAAGCTGCAAAATGCCAGAGAAACTAGATGATTAATCATATTTTGTTCTAAGAATATTTTAAAGATCTTTTTTTTTAACACTCGGCGATTTAACCGGATGTCATCATTTAGAACAGAATGGATGTTACAAGAGATTTTTCAGAAAATGTATTTATGAGATATGTTGTAACCGGCTTATGATGCATCATATAGCTAAGCTAAGAGAAGTGCATGTGTTGGCAAATGAGCAGCACAAAGCTCAGTATTTTTCCAGCCCCCTCTTTCTGTAACTAGACGGGTTAAAATAAAAGCCTTTTCAATCCCTGTTCACCACTGCGGGGCACATGCCTTTCATTTGTAAAGGCTTCTAAAAAAGGACAGTGACATCAGTGACTTGTTGGTCCCGTCATTCTAAAGAGACACAATTAGTATTCCAATAGGCCGTTTTCATCAGCCTTTATCTTCAAATGCCATGCCACCTTTGCACAAATTGGAAGTCTTGCTGTTCTGCAGTTTAAATGCTTTTCTTGCCTTTGGCAGAAGTTTCCTTGACCTTGCTGATAAACTAGGGTGTCAACCTCATGGTTTAAAAGAAAACACTTAGCTGAGTATGCACCAAAATTCAACTTCCAAGAATTTCACATCACTGCTCTTCCACCGGAAAATTCCAGAAGTAAAAGTTGTACTTGTTCCTCATGTATAGTCTTCATTACGGGAAGGCTATAGACAGATTACAGGAACAATGATCTATAATTTGGAACTCCAAGTGAACCATACTTGGAGAGCCGGTATAGTCTAAAACTGACTGCGCTTGCGCTCCAATTATGGTTTACAACATGTATTCGTATTTGTTTTTGTGTGAATATAAACACTTTTAATGAGTTTTTTTTTTTTTTGCAACAACCATCTCAAAACAACAAATGCTTTTTTTTTGTTTTCATCTGCCTCATTACTGTTTTTGTACATTTTAAATATCACATCTAAAAAAAAACAAAAAACGCCATGCATACTGAAAAAAAATGCAGTTTTAGTTTACACCTCATCATTATCTGCTTTATCCTCCAACGAGCTTAAGACGCAGCTCAAAATAATGTTCATTCCCTGAAACTGAAATTGCCCAGCACTAGTGCAAAAACCTGTTGTCCCTTTGAAAAGGATACACAACCACAACAAAATGACATACAGGTTAGTTTCAGCATTTTTGTCCTCTTAACAGACCATATGTGAAGTTAATGACGGGATTAGCAGAGCAGGTTATGGCTCCATTCTCAAAGGGGGATTGGTTGCACTGAAGAAAGCGCAGTGGAAGCTCAAGCAGAAGGAGCATTAACAGCATCCCGCCGCATGGCCTGGTCAAGCTGGGCAATGCTGAGTCGGTGTTAGCAAAAGATAAAAATAAATAAAAACAAAGAACCAACACAGTGGCACTGGCAGCTTTAACCGACTGAAAGCAGACAACCACTCGGAGAAGACAAAAGATTTGGAAACACTCAGGATTAATAGTGGAAAATCAAATGCTTATCTAGCTTAAGATGATAATCTGTAGTAGTGTTTCCACAGTGTAGGTGAGTTTTTAACCACATTTCAATTCCTCTCTGGGCTGGAAATCTAACTAATCGCACTTTTAAATGATTTAGTAAAGCATTAAAAATGCGGTTTGTGGTTTAAGCTAAATTTAGATCTTTGCTTGCTTTCACCCACCCTGGGTGCTTTCTAGGTGTCTGTGCATTACCATGTGTTAATCCTCTAAATGGTTTCCAATTTAATTTAGACCTAACACGCTGCATGGGTTGTCTATTTCAGTCTGTTAAAGCTCTGCTGACTCTATAGGAAGCGTCAGGTTGAGAAGCCCAACAAACACACAGGTATAGATTAACTGGCAGAAGAAGGGAAAGAAGAGGAAGCTATTGTAGCAGCTGCTAGTTTGCTGTGATAAGAACAACACAGAGTGAAACAGGACAGAGGGAGCCAGAATTAAGTCCACACTGGGCTGGAATATTACATTCTTCCTGACATGGGATGTGTGGGATGCTTATTTGAATTTTAAACACTGCAAGTATGTCTGGCTGGCTGCCTCCGCACTGTGCACTGCAGAGCGCCCCTTTTTAATGTTATCTGTGATACCTATTTAGTAAATGAGGAGGAGTACAGTAAGAATGCAGGTAGATAAAGAGGGAATATAGAGAGGTGTATCAGCTGTAGAACAGACAGAAAAAAGCAGTGAGGTACTGGGGGGGCTCAAAGAGCCAAAATGCAGCAGACACATGCAGTCAGACACAGGCAATATACCTTTGAGGAAAAGAGCCGGAGGAGCTTTTGTCCCACCAGGAGAAAAAAGAATATGTGGAATTGAAAGAGAGTAACATGACAAAACAGAACACAAAACAGAATACATGTAAACAGAGAATTTAGACAATAACCAGAGAAAAAAATAAAGAGAAACACAAAGATAATGTGTGAAAATTGCACACACTGCACTATTTAACTCAAAATGGAAAGAGAGGAAATATACCGCGAGGAGACATACATATTACGAACAGACACAGTGGGAGATGCATGGTAGGATAAATGTATTTTACATGCTTCTTAGGCCAGCGCTGCCTTAGGAAAACATTACATCAAATCTAGAAAACATTACATTACATGAGCTGTAATTCAAACTTCACAAGCTCCTTGACCTTCATAGCATCTTCACGTTTTTACTTACACAGTATTCCACTAGTCTTTTAGTTAGCGTCATGTTACACGTAGCTTATTTTATGCTAATTCCTCACAGTATTTTAAATTCTTCAAAGATTCAGATCAAATAAAGCTGAAGCAGTAAACAGTACTGAAAAAGTAAAATGCAGAAATAAAATTAAAAAAATTCAAAGACACTCTTTGCTCGACTTGTTCTTCCCTCACAAGCCCCTCCTAGATGGCAAACTAGCCATTATACCATCCACTTCATTAATCCTCTATTCATCTGCAAGACAGTTTGACCACATGTGAAACCTTAGTCACAACTAGATCACCCCGATTTTCACCCAGTTCTAAGTGAATGCTGCTCTTCACACAAGGGTGTTGTACTTTTCAGTTAAGATTTAATATCTTTCATTTCAAAACCTTTTTAAAAAATGGTTTTACTTACCTAACGGATACTGATGAAACTAATGATTCAAAAATATAAACTATTTCCACTAAGTAACTGCCACCAAGTGGCATTTAAACATTTTGTTAAAATAAAAACTGGTTTCAAATTGGTTCCAGCTGGTTAGTGGAAGGATCTCTTGAGGGACTTAAGACTCATACGGTATGAGGCAACTCAACTGTCACGTGACCTGGGTCTAAATTACAACTGTAACAGATGTGTAGAGGATTATGAAAGATTTGACCTGCTCATGTTACTCATTGAGTAATTTGGGGCAGTAGCCATTGGGAACATCCTCCCTTAGGAATTCTATGCACTGCAAAGGTTTTTAACACCTTTTCGCAGCACTGTGACAAAGTGGGGGGAGGGACAGATCATGTGAAGAGAGAACCTGAACATTCATCTAAATGATAATTACTATAAAAAAAGTTTTAGGATATTACACATCCAGAAATAGAAAAGAATCCATTTTAAAATAGCTGGATTGTTAAATTGAGCATCCACACTTGGGCAAAATCTGAAACTTCTAATGAAAGAAAAAGAAGTTCAATGTAGTTTTGGAAAGACACCTACCGGATTCTTCTTCTTCTTGTCCTTTTTGGCACTCGGCTTTCTGTTGCTGACAAAGTAGTGCAGTGTGCCATACTCTATAAGTGCAGCGAAGACGAAGATGAAGCAGACAGACACGAACAGGTCCATGGCGGTCACATAGGAAACTTTTGGAAGAGATTTCCTGGCAATAGTACTCAGTGTGGTCATGGTCAGCACTGTGGTAATGCCTGGTAATGAAATAATAGGACAGAGGGAAAATCAGATCTGCTCTAAATGACGACAGACCACAAGTTCAGTCATTCTTTGTGCACTGCGATCAATGGTATGTAAAGTTTGCACATATATTTAAAATGCTCTAATCATATACATGGTATAGTGTAACAGTATAATTTATATAGAAAAAAAATGGCTGCTGTTGATTTGTTAGCTCTTAACACTAGGATGGCCATGTGGGAATAGTGAGCAGCTGTTTTACTGTCGCCTTGATCCACATAGCTACTTACTGGATGACATTTCAACTGCAATTGACCACAACACTGACATACTGCATTGCTATATCCACCATCTGCTAACCCTTTTACTCACTCTGTTGGGCTCTAATGATGATGTAGATGGAGGCAGAGTGATGGCACATGACGAGGAAATGTGCTTGTAAGTACACATACACAGTAGATTACCAACAGCACCATCACAATCCCAAGACAGCAACAAAGAAGCAACTAACAAGTCTGCCTTCTTCCTTTTAAATAGACCATATGTGTTAGGGGACTCACTTTGTATATATAGAAGATGATTTATGTCTAAATTTAATGTGGCCTGAAGGAAATCAGTCTGTGCCAAGATTAACACTGTAGTACAGTGAGTGAATTGATATATTTCGGGATGGCATTGAAGGATTACGAATTATGTCATCTGAATTAATCCGCTTCCTAGCCACCAGGCTGCATGCACCTTCTGCATCATGTTTGAAAGGGGAAATTAAGATATTTCAACTCTTGGTATAATTTTAGCAAGGAATTAACAATGTTAGTACTACAACTGCAAATCCTGTCTGGAGCTGCAGAGGCAGGAGAAAAGAAAACAACCTATTTTTAGAGAGATTAATGATAGACAAAGTTGTGACGATAGTAAGGTAGAATAAGGGTTTCAGCTTGAAGGGATTCTTTTACATTAAGTTATTCTTACTAATCACATGGAGTTGAGGTCAGGCTTTGGATCCTTAAGACTCCAAGGAATATTTTTTGCTATTCCATCACAAGCAAACCTTTGAGACTGTCCAATGGGTGCTACAGGCAAGTTCAAAAGCTGACACATTCCCTTGAAATTCTCATTTCCACCCTGCTTGTTACACACAGCGTGCCTCTTTGCATTCTGAGAGGAAGCCGCCTGCATTATTATTGTGCTGACATGGCATCTTCCTTTCTGTATTGCATAATTAATGTCTCATTAAGGCGTGCATGCGAACATATGTGTCGGGACGCGCTCTTCTAATCAAGATCGACTAGATTCCTAAGCAGATGTGTTGTCTCTGAGTGGAAACAAAGGATGTGAAAGGAGAAGACAAAAAGAAAAAGAACAGCAGGAAGCAGGAAGCTTAAGCAGACTGGTTAACAATATAATGTAGTGACTGATCATCAAAGAGGTGAGAGCTGTACAGGAGGGGATAATTTAGGCTAGGACTGTGCTGGGGTTAAGTGGACTGACTGAAAAAGGAATTAAAGGAATTCTGAGAGAGCCTGATGAGTTTTTATACAAAGGAGTGATATGTAGTATAAAAGAACTGTGCTACTGGACTGCATACTTAAAAAAATATACAGGCCTATATTAGAATCAATGGGAGCAATAACATTTTTTTTCTCTTACCTAATGATGTCCTGGCAGGTACTGCATCCTTGTTGATCCAAAATGAAACCCAGGAGAGGACAACAATAAGTGTGCATGGGATGTAGGTTTGGATTGTAAAGTAACCCATTCTCCTGCTCAGATCAAAGAAGACAGTCAGCACCACATAGTCTCCTGGACAGAGATAGAAAAAGAAGAAGGTAGGAAGACTGAGAGCATGGCAAAATACAACAAAGCTCCAGGGACATAAAGCAGATATGAAGCATGCAGTTTACTGCATCATGTAGTGTAAAATGTGCAGAGCTGTGCAGAGTGATTAGAATCAGGAACTGATTCACAGTTCATTCTTTAAGTACTGTAGGATCAGTTCAAGTTTATTAGTAATTTCACACTGTCTGCTGATGAAGAAGGCAGCTCAAAGAATGCTGTCAACACAGAAACACCAAGCATAGATTAAATAAACTGTTAGGTCTTCAATACTTAATGTTGTGTAACCACAGTCTTCACTGCATGTTTGCCCAAGGCAACCTGAGATCTAAAATGGAACAGAGAGATTCTGAGAGCTGAAGCTGGACTTGCTTGGATGCACACACACACAAACTCTTGTCTCCGGCCAGTATTTAGTTGGAACATGAACACCAGCATCCAGCTGATGATGAGCCATACCTGGGCTGGCTGGCTGACCCAAGCAGATGTTGGGTGTTAAGAGGTTGAGGTTAGCCGAGCCCAGAAAGACCTGATCCTGACAATATGGATGATCTAGCCTGCCTGTTTAAAATGCATGCATGCCAAACATGCAAGGACTCACAAATGCTAACGTTCACACTCACTTTTCAAAAGCTAAACCCAACAACCTGCGATGAGGATAAATTAATCAGTACTAAATAAAGAGACGGGCTTCTTCAGAGGAACACACACACACACACACACAGACGCCAGTGGCCTCAGCTTTGCAAAACAATATTTCTTGCCAAAAGCTACTGCCCTCTTTTGCTGTCTACCAATGCACCTGTCTCTTTCTGTGAGT